>JAGFPH010011187.1:11847-35795 GCA_018207615.1 Philaenus spumarius
TGGCCTGATGATGCTGCCTGTGGCAGTGAAACATGTAGCCACATAAAAGGTAAAGAACAAATACTGACTACATTTGACAAAATATAAATAATATATATAAATAATATCAAACTGAAACCTATCACACATATGACTGGCACATATCAAAAGAAACCTTCCTGTCAAACCACAAGTACATAATGTTTCAACTAGAAACGTTAATCACCATGTACCTTGGTGGGACTCTGAAGTTACTATTTGAAACACACTTCCTCCAATGCATAATAGTGACAGTGGAGATGGCAGTCACAGTCAAGCTGGAGGTATCCCTTGCTCAAAAACAGACTGGAGATTAGCCAGAAATATAGTAACAGTTTTTAAATTCAAATGGGTGATAAATAAATTCAGTCTAAGGCTAACAACAGATGAGACACCGGTGTACGGGACACTTTCCGGTGTCCCAGCTTCTCGCGGGGAGAGACACCGTAGAGCCACAGAATCTGGTAGAGCGCTACTCAGTGTCTCATCTGTTGACACACATTTAATTGATAGTACATTTAGTGTCCCTTACACTGCCCATACACTAGTGTCCCGTACACCGGTGCCTCGACTGTTGTTAGCCTTAGTCACCAGGTGGAGGTGGCATCCATCCTGCACTACCGCAGGAAGGACTAGACTCCCTGATCCAACTGATCTGCAAGCTATCCAGAACCAGCAACATTCCAAAGGCATGGAGGACTAGGAAAGTGGTATTCATCCCCAAGCGTGGCAGAGTAAATTACACCGATGCCAAAGCTTATCCAGGAAAGTAATCCACCCCAAAGAAATCAAATCTAATATAATGAGCGATGGAATGGTAGGAAAATTGGTTAGAGAATTTAAAGATGGCCGTATCAATGTTCACGAATAGGAGCATAGTGGGCGACCATGTGTCATTACTGAAGACTTGGTGAAGATCTTTCAACATTATCTAATCATTTCCATCGTGTTTCAAGGAGTGCTGTTTATGAAATTATAACAGAATGCTTACAATATCGGAAGCTGTGCTCTCATTGGGTAAGGAAAATGAAGACAGAATTGTACAAAGCCAATTATGTAACCAGGGCTTTGTCTTTCCTTAAGAGTGATGAAGATAATGAGTTTATAAACCAAATTGTTACTGCCAAAAAAAACATCCGTGTTACAATGGTTGGAAAATGATGTTTGTAGATTTCTATGAGGATGAAAATAATTATAATTGCCTTAATGTTGGTGGTATATATGTTATAAAGTTGATTAACCCTGGAACTGGCAGAAGGCCATGCATGGCCTTCTCTCAGGCGCAGAACGCAACAACTTCACACATTTGCAAAAATTTGCATATATTTGCATAATCGCTAATTTCACCCACTTAAAATTATCCAATCGTAATAAAACTGGCACCATTGGAAAGGAAATGAATTAAACTTAAATTTTTGTATTTACAACTTTTTCGTAAAACGTATATTTACATACGTAATCATCGTTTTAAAATATGCATATCGGACTACAGCTCTTTCCGTGCGCGAATCTGCATACAATTGTACTGTTATTTCCCACTTCTGCAACGTTCCCACCATCTACAATAATGTTTCTTTGGCATTTCTAACAATACCGTTGGATTGGTCGGGATTTCATCTTTCTGTTGGTGTCTTCCAATCAGATTTCACAGTACATTTACTGTTTCAAACAAGAGTTACTGTAAACCCTTGCGGATTGGACAGTCTCTCAACCGATAAACACGCCTTTTGTCAACGATTATTTAGTAGGCAACGCCCAATGATTTGACAGATTGCTTTATACCATTTTGTAGACGAAAGTCTGTAGTATCTAATGGTGCTAAGTAAACTGGATAAAACCGGTTTTGTGATTGTCTAAACAGCAGTGGCAAGTTACGTTGTTGTGAGATCGCCTCGGGCGTTCGTTCCCACGCTATTCAAGTGGTCCGACCTACTGCACGTGTTAGCTCGGGAGTTTTTATTCCACTGATGTATTTTTGTTATTCAAACGAATGTAACTCAAACACTTTTGTGAACTAAGGAAAGACAAGTACACCGTTCTTTTCTTTGATTTATCCTCTACCACTTTCTTATAATAATATTTCATTTTTTGTCAAAGCATATACGTAAAGCACGTTACAATCTAGGCCTAGGTAAATACCAGTTGTGTACTTGAAACATAAAAACGGTTTTTTTCAAAATAAAAAATTTGAAATTGATAAATGTTTTTATACAGTTCTATTTAGAACTAAATTACGAAACTTTTTTACGCTTACTGTTTACTATTTACTCCATGTTTACTATTTTTTATGTAGGTCTAAAGTTGAACTTTTTCCTTTCGTTACTGAACATTTTTTGTTTCTTGAGCTAATAACTTTTACAATTTCAAAATAAACTAATTTTTAGTGGCATATTTGAATTCTTTGAAGGTTCTTCTACAAAAAAGCTGTTGAACACTTTTGGATTGGGGTTCATTTACTATTTTTGGCGAATTTTTAAAAATATGCTTGCAAAACGCTAAAAACGGGCTGGTCAATTTTAGCTATAGCATTGCCAGTTCTAGGGTTGGTACAGGCTTTCGTGTAAAATAAAACTTTAAAAAAATTGTGCCTGCGTTTTTGAAATTATACTTCTTTGCGCCCGTTGTAATCGAGATGGGGTGTCGGTCGAGAAACCGCATCACGCGTTAGGAGTAAAATCCGGAAAGTGCCATTTTATACCTTTCTTCGTATATTCGTATACTTTCCTATACTTCAAAACGTCGGATTGATTTGAAACTTTGCACACTTATCAAGGACCGATGACAATGCAATATTAATTTTGTTGGGTGTAGTAAGTGAGCACTGATCATCGTCCCCAGAACACGATGTGATTTTCACCCCCTTCAAAACGTCTGATTGATTTGAAACTTTGCACACTTATCAAGGACCGATGACAATGCAATATTAATTTTGTTGGGTGTAGTAAGTGAGCACTGATCATGGTCCCCAGAACACGACGTAATTTTCACCCCCTTCAAAAAGTCGGATTGATTTGAAACTTTGCACACTTACCAAGGACCGATGACAATGCAATATTAATTTTAATGGGTGTAGTAAGTGAGCAATGTTCATGGTCCCCTGAACACGTTTTCGGTAGTCATTAAAAATTTTATATGCAGGGTGATTCACGACGATATGCAGAAACTTCGGGAGCTCATTCATTTTGTTGGGTGTAGTAAGTGAGCACTGATCATGGTCCCCAGACTAACTGTGACCAACCAAACAGATGCAACGATAGTATTCATAAGCGTATGTAACAAAGAAGGAAAAAATGGGATATTAATTTTAAAATATGCCTTTAGTGTTGGTTAGTGTTTTTATAAAAGAATAGGCTGTCATCTACAAAATAGTAGGGCTACTCTAAGTTACGACTAGTTTTTCCCAAAATATATTAAATCAATAGTAGGTCTACCTGTCTATACCATTGGATGGCCAAAGAAGTATAACTTCCACCGTCTGGTCCGACGCAGACCCAAATTTTTTTTATATCAAAACGATACTTACTTTAAAAAAAACACACTTTGTATTTTACAATAAACAGCAAATTATTTCTAGATGCCACTTTCATCCATAAGTTGAAGTATGTTAACTTCAGTTGTGCTTTCTCCAGGCTCCTGCAATGTCATCTCACTAAGTACCTTCTGCAGCATCACATTATGCTGACCATCAGTTTGACTAGCTACTTTAATATTTGTACTTGTTACATTTCCTCTGGAAATAATCATTTATATTAGTAAAAATGTAAACAGTAAATAAATAATTGCACACAAAAAATTAAAACCTATAAATAATCGTGCAATACAAAAGCTACTTTGAATAGACTTGAATTTTACCGTTATTAAATATTTTATTATTTTTTTAAAATTGCATGTTAGTGAATGAACAAAAACCTGCAAGACTTTTCTTTGGAAGGGAACATTTGGTGCAAGATCTTTTATACCATCATTTGCATTATTATCCAAATAACTTAATTAACTGTTCTTATCCCAGAGAGTGGGAAATATTAACAAAGTTAGCTATTTGGGAGTTTCATTAGATCACAGTAGTTGACATGGAATAGTGTTAATAATTTATTCCGGAGATTAAATTTGATTTTGCTTAAACTTTATCTTATGCCAACCAAAGCTATTATAAACAAATATATTATTCTATAATCTTGCTTGTACAGTAGAGTCTCGGTTATCCGACATACCGAAGCAATGTCATGCAATATGATTTTACGCTGTAGGCTGTTGTAAAATTGTAAAACTCAGCCATTTTTATCACACCCGACAGTACACGTAGCTGATTTCGGTGCGAGACATCCCCTTTCTTTTACCTGACTGTCCGCCATTGTATTCACGTGCCGGCCGTAAGGTCAGTGACCGACTTTCTCTATTGTTTCCGAGCGCTGCATAACCACCCCCGTCCGTCAATCCTATCCCATCTGCTACCTGACACTTCTGAGTATTCCTCAGACCTCAGTGTTTACGAAGCTCGTTTACTGTGAAGACGTGTTTTGCATTCTTTCGTTTCGGCTGCTTTGTTAAGACTGTTTAGTTGTGTTTGCTTCTTTTAAAGTTGTGGCGATGTCTTCAAAACGTAAGAAGGTGGTTGTGTCAGTGGAAGAAAAATTGAAAGCCTTAAAGAGATTAGACAGTGGTGAAACTTTATTAAAAGTGGCGCGAGATTACAACGTAGGAAGAACAACTGTGGGAGACTGGAATAAGAATCGCAGTGAAATTGAAAAATGGTGTTCTCATCGAGTTTCGGCAAATGCTTTGGAAGATCGGAAGACGATGAAAAAATGTGAATACGAAAAAGTAAGTGAAGCTTTGTACATGTGTTCACTCAACATCGAGAGAAAGGTGTTCCGATAACAGGACCGATATTACAAGAAAAAGCCTTAAAGTTTCGAAATGAACTGAACGAGGGTGAACCTGACTTCACAGCTAGTGTAGGTTGGCTCGATAGATGGAAGAAACGATACGGAATTAGACAGCTTAATATATGTGGCGAGAAGCTTTCTGCAAACTCTGAAGCCGTACAGTCGTTTAGAAATAAACTTCACACACTTTTGGACGGGGAAAGCATTACAGGTGATCAACTTTTCAATTGTGATGAGACTGGTCTCAATTACAAAATGTTACCGGCAAAAACACTAGCGTCAAAAGCCGAAGCGGCAGCTCCAGGTCACAAACGAAGCAAAGAAAGAGTGACAATTCTTGCATGCAGCAATGCCACGGCAAATATGAAAATGAAACTGGCTATGATTGGCAAATCGAAAAATCCCAGAGCGTTTAAGAATGTTTCCAGAAATGCTTTGCTAGTAAAATATTACAATCAAAGAAATGCTTGGATGAGCTCCGAAATTTTCAAAGAATGGTTTTTTCAAGAATTTGTGCCACAAACCGAACAGTTTTTGAAATCCAAAAACTTGCCACGGAAAGCAATATTGCTTCTTGACAATGCTACGTGCCATCCTAGCGAAGAAGAACTTAAAGATAAGGATATAAAGGCAATGTTTTTGCCTCCAAATGTGACTTCCTTATGTCAACCTATGGATCAGGGGACCTTGGAGACAATGAAGAGGAATTATCGAAGAAACCTGCTGTATTCTATAATTAACGCTATGGACCAGGGAGAAGATATGGTGAACAAAGTGCGTCATCTTAATCTGAAAGACGTTGCGTACTACGTGGCTCAGTCGTGGGAAAGTGTTGGATTAAACACAATTTCTAAGTCTTGAAAAATGCTGCTCCAAGAAAATGAACGTCCAGAAAATCTACAGAACGAGACTGAACCGGACAACACGAGCCTTCTACCATTGCTACAAAAAGTGCCGGGTTGCGCTGACGCAACAGAAGAGGATGTGAACGAGTGGTTGACTCAAGATGAACAGTATGAAGTGACAGACGAAGAGTTAGTGAACATGGTGAGCGAAAAAGGCGAAGAAGACGATGAAGAGGACTCAGTGTCGGAAGAAAGTGTACAAACAATTTCGCATAGTGAAGGACACAAAGCTCTTGAAATGGCGATAAGGTATGCTGAGCAGCTGGAGGAAACATCTTCTACGGAGCTATTACTCCTGTCGAGACTGCGAGATTTGGCGGCAAGGAAAAGACAATCAGCAGTGAAACAAAAGACAATCACGAACTTTTTTAGCCAGCTGTAGTTTTTTGTTTGATGGTTAAATTTTCATGTGAGTACAGTTCTAATTTTAAACATTTTCATGACTTTTTCCTTTGTAAATATGATGTTTTATTTGTCCCATTCAGCTATGTTACCATATTTTTAAATATGCGCAATGTGTAAATAAAATTAACTCTTTTTAACGTTGTTTTTATCATTTTCCGTTGTTTTTATCATTTTCCGTATTATCCGTCATTTTCGACTATCCGACATTGCCGCGGCCGGTTTATGTCGGATAATCGAGACTCTACTGTATTATGTTGGGGATAAACATATGATCAAGTAATAATTGCAAACAATAAAATTACATAATGCATGTTACACTGTGTATAATTCAGGCCCGCTTTACCGAATAGGCACGGTAGGCACGTGCCTAGGGCGCTAGGCAATTGGCATTTTTGGAGGGGCGCAAAGAATGGAAAAACAAAAAAAATTGCCGTGGTTGTGTCTGCATGTAAATACTCAAATGTAAAGAAAGGAGGGTGGGTAGTCCATGATGCCGTGATGTATGTTACACGCATTCCCACCGGAGGCCAGTAGATACCTCACGGCTACCGGTTGCCAGTCCGGGACAAGGCGGGTCCATAGGTGGTGGATAATGGGAACGCTCTCGAAAAAAATCAGGATAATTTGTAAAAGAGAGTTAAGGGACATTAAGTCTAAAGTCGCTCCCGAACCAAAACTGGCATTTCAGACTAAATCTAAATTTACGGGGTATAGGCGTTATGGTAGGGCTGGTGGGGGGAGGGGGCGTAATCAGCTGGCAAGGGTATGAAAAGGGGCGTTACTCTTCGTTGTGCCTAGGGCGCTGGCAGGGTGTAAAACGGGCCTGATATAATTAGGATTAGTATGCCTTCTATTACTTTTTTCAGGTCAGTGGGAATATTGCCATGTGGACATCTTTATGTATATAAGGTCAGAAAGAATGTTATAGCTTAAGCAAGGAAATAAATGCATTTATTCTAGAGATAAAATATGCCAAGAAAATAAACATGTTTATCTTCCAAAAACTAAATTATCGGTTAAGAAATATGCATAGAGGAGATTAAAATATTAATTTAATATTTTACCAAACAAAATTAAAAATTGTAATAATCCAAATTTATTTTCTATAAACTTTTAAAGTATTTATTTAATGTTAAAAATGTAGAAAATATATTTAAATAGAAGCAGACATTCTTTTTTTCCTTACTATGTTTTAATTAAATATGCCTTTTGAAGTTTAATGTATTAGTAGTTGATACCAGTTAATAATGTCTAAACAAATTCTATAAATAATAGTAATGCTACAATCATAAAAAAGTTTTGTTTATACGCATTTTTCAAACATTTAACCCCAGTAATTTTGTCGTCTCATTGTTGGTAAAGATATTTTACCACTGAAAAAATCACAAAGTTTAAAAACTAACTCATTTATACAGGTTTAATAATTACTTCATAAAGGATACGTTAATTTTGTTGTATACTTTATAAGAAAATAAAGTAAAACCTTGATTAGTTTCTAATTATTAAAAGCACATAGTGAGATATAATAAATTATCTGCTGCAAATATAAAATGACTATAAAACTCACCATAAAATTTTGAAGGAATTTACATTTTGTATTATTGACATGTTTAAAGTAATAAAATGACACATTTAACATTTTTTCTGAGTATCGTATAGGATAAGTTGTAAGTTGAATGGTTATTTCAAACTAAGATAAAATTATCCCATATAAATAACATGGGAATTTTTGGAACTTTATATTTTGCATTACAGTAGAACTCCAATTATCCGGACTCCAATTATCCGGATCGCCAATTATCCGGATCAGATTTGAATAAGAACATAGTCAATCGGATGCGGGACTTGGCGGCGCGGAATCGATTTAAGGTAGCAAAACAACTGACTCTGCCTGGTATGTTAAACAAATAATGTTTTTACAGTGATTTAGTATTGTTTGTAAATATTACAATGTAAATAGGTACATGTATATATTCAATGTAAACATTGTCATTGATATTATTTTTTCATAATAAATACCGTAAATGTTCTCTATTGTGTTTTTCTCCTAAAAACAGCCTTTTTTCGAGAAAAATCCAACTATCCGGATTTTTGATTATCCGGATCGGGTCCGGTCCCAATTAATCCGGGGATAATTGGAGTTCTACTGTATTTAACCAACGAAAGTGGAGGAATTGTTAAATATTATGTTTTTAAGGAGTATCGGAAAGTTTAGGCTTCAAATTGGTACATTTTTAACAAGCCCATCTTAACTGGATCTCTCAAACTAAATAATTCGACCATGCAGCTGAACCGCTGATGTGAGTGGAGCAAATTTCCAAAATTGGTTTATAGTTTCAACCAACAATTTGGAAAATAGGTCTATTCATGACGGTGATGAATAGCTGCAAAATGGTTTGCACGCCATTCTGAATATTGGGAGTATCTTCAACACACAAAACATTGCATCAGCCCCCGTATTGGGAGTATCCACCACATGGCTTTGAACCGGGTACTTCTATGGTATTTTATGTTTTGATCGATTTTTGGGGAACCAAGCGAGCTATAAGGTCGCGTAAAAAAACAAAATGTGCAGAATGACACCCTACATTTATATTTGTGGAAAAAACTCAAAAACAAATTCATTCTCGTAGGAAAAATCTAAAAAAATACTTACTTCTGGTAAAAAACGTGCGGTTGTGGGATTTTTTTGGCTAACGAACTCGTCCGAGCGACGTAGACAACGAACATGTGTACCAAATTTGACTTAAAATGCGGCCGCTAGAGTGCGAACACATATATATATATATATATGATTTTTAATAACACCCTAAAACGTGTTCTGGGGACCATGATTGGTGCTCATTTGCTACTCCCGACCTTGGGTCTTACCATAAGGGCCACTGCAATAGCTCATATTTCCTATGGAAATTCGCTAAAAATAGTTCCTACAAAAGAGTTTACAGTAATATTTTGGTTTTTTATATTTTCTGTAAATCTGCAGTGTGAAGTGTTTAAAATGACACTTCATTTTTACAAATTAAAAATAACGACATAATGGGCCGAAAATGAAATTTCTTAGCAAATTACTAATTTTTTTTATATATATAAGATAACAATAAATTAACAGAAAAGAATTGTATTGCTTGGAATAGTAATTAGGCATGAAGCAATATTTTACTAGGGTTGCCATACGTCCGGATTTCTCCGGACATGTCCGGGTTTTGAGGTAAAAAAAATTGGTCCGGGGTATTTTCCTAAATTACAGGAAATGTCCTCTTTTTTGACTATTGGAAGTAATATATTCACAAAATAACGTAAGGAAGGACTAAATTGGAAAATTATTTCATGAATTTGACTTAGTTTTTGAATGCTTACAACATAATACGCATTATTATAACAGTTCTTTCACATTTTATGCGATAGTTGAGATGCTACGGTTACGCTGGTATGTTGATCACGTCTCCGTTGTTCTTACTACTGTCGTCTGTCATCGAAAGAAGAAAGAAGTAAGTGAGCAGTATAAATAGTTCGATTGCGCGCGCAACCATAACACCTGTTTCCTGTTTGTCTTCCATTCTTCACGTTTACATTGCATTGCATTTGTATGGGTAATTTTCGACTGTCTCATTCACCGTTCACTGTTGTTTTGTTCAGTATTTAGTTGTAGTGACAAGTTAATTTATTTACATAGTTCCTCTCCATCTATTTTATTGTGTATCGATATATTTTTAAAATTGAAATGGGAGATGAAAAAGGAAAGAGAAAAGAACAAAAACGAAAATATTACATATCAAACCCCTAGCCACCGCAACATAAAATGTCCTCTTTTTGGGTGTCAGAATATAACAAATGTCCTCTTTTTGGGTATCAGACATATGGCAACCCTATATTTTACGTTATATTAAATGTTTTTTATAGTACCTCTTATACTATTTTAATAAATTACAAATTTAAGGCCCTCAAAGTAAGAAATGTTTCTTTTAATTTAAGTACTGGGATGGTAAATTATATGCAAGCAAAGCCTAAGGATTACCAAATGTACCATTGTATATTTTTACTATGCATGTAAATGGTATGTAACCCTTTGACGACTACAGGTTTTTGCATTTAGGTAGTATTGGCGTTCCGAAACTTTTTACATGAAAAGGAGTAGCGACGTTCTGGAATGTCACCTACCAAGATTTGCACGGCTCCAGTTTTTGGAGATTTGGAGTAATAGATTGACTACGGAATCAATCAGTGAAGATACAGTGTTAAACAGCATGTGTGTATTGGTGAGTTTAGTGGGGAGGAGTATCAGCTGGATAGGGGCAACAGGGGTAACAGTTGATGGAGGGGAGTGGCGCGACGAATTGACGGATGATCAGTCAGCTGCGTGATAAGAATAACCTGTATTGTGAACAACTGTTTGTGAAGAATGGTTATGGCACGCAAAATGATGTAATCTTACTGTTTCCGCATAAACAGATTGGCGCTGCATTGTGTTCACTGAGCTGTATTCGATTGCTCCACAAGTAAAAAAATTCTCTGTTTCAGCCTAATACAGGTATTTGATGATGTAAACACTATGTTTTACTGAAATTGTCTTAATTAAAAAAATAAATAATTGTTCACTCTTTTTAGCTGTGTTTTGGTTTAACACCCTTACTCCTTAACAGTTGTGGAATACTGCTTAAAATGATGATGAATAAAAAAATCATGAATACAACATTTGTAATTAAATCAGACTTCTTTTTCTCTTTTGAAATAATATGTTTAGTAATGTTATCGATATTTTATTATTCTAGTTTATAGAAAGAAAAATTTGATAAACCTTGAAAACCAATATCGTTTAATGAAATAAAGCAAAATATTTTCTCTTACTTGTTTTCTTCTTCTACATCATCAAATATATTAAGATAAACAACTTCTTGGCTGTCTGGAGGAGTTGTTTCAGAGCCTCGCAGTTGCACTAACAGAAGATTAAGTTCATCTCTGTAACTTGTACTAGGAATACTACTATCCAGATGGTCACTAAAGCTACCAAGAACTGATTGTTCCCATGATCCATGAGTATCCTCCATTTTTGTCGTGTAACTGTTAAAACAGCAATTATATATTAACATTAATAAAACTATACTGTGTTTAGATAATTTGGTTACACTAAACATTTGTTTATACCAAACATAATAGAAATATTTTTTCAAATACCGTATATAGGAATTTAACAGTAATACTCCCATTTACAACAATGTAGTTGTAGTGCTGTTTGTGCACATTTAATATATAACTAGGGGCTCTGCCCCTGGACGCTTCGCTTCGCTCGCAGTTGGAAAATTCGCTAAAGAATCTCGTTAATCTTTGGCTCGTTTGTACACAGGTTTGTAAAATTATGAAACCAGGCTTAAATATATTAACAGTAATTACAAGATTAATTATAACTTCAAATACATGCTTTAGAAACGTGAGAGGCTTTCATTACGATTTTAGTCCTAGTTCTTCTATCTTCTGTCAACTAAAGTTTTAAAACCAGGCCTAAATATAGTAAAAATTATTGCAGGATTAACATAACCTCAATACTATTCAGAAATGAGCCAGGCCTATATTACAAAATTGACTATTAAAATTTATCCATCTTTGCCAAGTTTACCTTTTTTTTTGACAAAATAAATTGTTAAATCAGGCCCAATTTATTCTAATTCCAACGTGCTAAAACAGTATAAATTAGCTGGTTTTTTAACAGTAATTAAAAACTATCCAATGAACAACTGATTTTGGATAATACTCAATCTCAGTTCTATTCCATTCCATTTCCAACGTGGTAAAACAGTATAAATTGCCTTGTTTATAAACAGCTATTTTGATCGCTTTATTTACTATTTCGTTGTTATTTTGTAACCAACATGGCAACCCATAATACCCTATGTTAAAACTTTTCAACTTTTAAATTAGATTTTCTCAAAAAACTGCGTTTTTACACGAAATACAACTATATGGGTGTACTTAAAAATCAAAACTACACCTAAATACAAAATTTCTTTGAATTCGTTAGAGCCGTTTTCGAGATCCGCGACAGATACAAAGATACAAGAATTGCTCATTTAAAATAATAGGATATTATTTACAATTGCCTCTAAGTTTGTCTGACTCTCCTCTACAACCCAAAAACTCCGGTTGTGTAAAAGGTATCTGGAGAAGAGATTTTTTTTAAACAATTTGTTAGCATTTTGTGCGTTTAAAATTGGTTATAACTTCTGACTAATGCTTGTTATGTCAGACAAAGCTATCACATATGATACTGGAGTGAGTATAACCCCTGAAACTGCATGGTAAACCTCTAAAGTGAACATATTACAGGATCTCTGCCTCTCAAATCTTTGGTTCATATCTCTTTAAAGATGAAAATGGCATTAAAAAGGTAATATTTTAAAGTAAGAAATAATTAATCGTGTTCACACTGGTGTCCGGTAATGCCAATTCAAGCTCAGCCACTCTCGGTCGGCCCCACTCTTCTCTGCCAATAGTTTTTTTAACCCTCTGTGTTGGTTACGCTGCATTATTTACTCCCAAGTTTATTAATAATCCCGATGAATGTTAAGTGCATTCTGTCATTCGGATTTAAACGCAAAAAAACTTCCATTCTTCTGAAATTTATAGAGACATTGTAAAAGTGTACGGGGAAGGTGTAATGAATTAATTAAGGATATGTGTGTAAGTGCTTACTATACTCCAGAAACTAAACGATAATCCAGTGAGTGACATTCAAATTCTCTGACAAAAATGTAAACAACCGTCAACACGAAAAGTTATGGCCACATTTTTCTTCGGCCAGAAAGGTGTTGCATTGATAGACTTCCTGCCTGGAATGACAATAAATGCAGAGAGATATTGTGAAACCTTGTTGAAGTTTAGGCCCACTGTTCAAAACTGATAGTAGGACCTACTTTCAAGTGGCGCCATTCTGCTTTACAACAATGCTCGGCCTCTTGTGGCAAATACAACACAACTGGACAAGTTTTGATGGGAATTATTGGACCATCCACCATACGGTTGTGATTCACCACCCTCAGGTATTCATCTCTTTTAAAAACTTTAAGATTTGCTTTGGTAAAAAGTGATTGGAAATGATGGTGCATTGAAAGAAACTGTTACTGATTGGTTTAGTGGGCAGGCAGCAGAGTTCTTTGATTTGATGACCGGTATCTAAAACCTGGTGCCACGACTTCATAAGTGTTTAGATATTATTGGTTTAAAAAATTACTACTCGGTAATTATGTAGATACAAGAATGTTACTATGTAAATGGACAGTATTTAAGGAGTGTTGTTTATCGTTCTTAACTCAAAAATCATTGAACACATAAAACGTTATAGTTTACCATAATATGAGATAAAACTACTTAAACATTAGAAAATTTCTTTCTTGAAACATACATACAACAAAAAATCAAAATATAACATTGGTTACATAGATAACAAAATAAAGTTTTAATTTTTCTTCCATTTTAGAATAAGTAACTAACAATTCCATCTTGGATAAAAGAGAAGTCCTCACCATAGATGAACTGATTAAGGAGATAAAGAAATAGCTTGTAAAAAGATTATAACTGCTAATTTAAAATAAGTAAACAAAAATTCCTTACGGTATTCAAATATTACCTATGTCAGGAATAGTCTTATCAAATATCTTCTATCCGCTATTTTTAAATGTCAATACAGAATTCTTTTCTTAGACCAGGACCCATGACATAATAGTAATATTTTGATCAAACTTCAAGCTTAAATGATTGCGGAGATAAACAAAAATTTGACCAAATAGATAATGCATTACATGTTTATACACCCCTGTATTTTGAAATGAATATCTGAAAATTTCTGACTTGGATGTTAACTACACCACGAAAGGATTATTCCCACCAAATTTCTTTCTCTGTTATGAAAAAAAGAATGAATTTTTCAAAAAGATTTTCCATTTCTTTAGGCTGAATATTCATAAATTATTTTCTTAGAATGAATATCCAAAAACTTATTTCTTAGACTTTATTTATGACTTATTTATTAAGAAATATTCCCACCAATTTATAACTAATTTATACAACTGTCTTATATTATTTTCTTAGGCTATTTAATACCTGACTTAAGCTCAAAGTTCAGCAGAAACTAAATTTTTTTGTTTCACAAATTATTTATTTTGCTTTTAATCCTTCAGTGGCAATTACACAACCCTAAAGGATGCCCTCATTAAATATTTAACTTCATTTAAGAATGTGAAGTATGGAAAATTACCTCCTAAAAATAAATTAAATGGCAATTTAAAAAAAATAAGCTCCTACAAGAATACAAAAAAGTCTTAAACTTTTATTTTTACCTAAAAATATAAAAAGTGAGTTTACCATAAGGAGTTTTAAAGTTGGGCACCATATTGGAAAATGGTGGCCTATTTAAAGTTTCAAAAACTGATTTTTAATTCCTAAGAAAACGTAAGAAAGTTCTCTTTTTAAAGGTTTTCAACAAATAAATGAATCATAATTGATGACAAAAATAAAATTATCTCCCTGAACTTTGGTACTACGGTACTAGTAAGCATTGCTTCTAGAAACCCAAGCAATAGTACAGTACAAGGATTACTTGTTGTTTTGAAATATTAAAATCAATCTCCACAATTTCTTTACTAAATGAAAGAACAAACAATTCTAGGGAGAAAATATAGTTTTAGTCATTGTATTTTATTGCTTTATCTATACTACACAATTAATTTGCTAGGGGTTATTTTGTGAGTAGAACTCCTCCTAGAGTTTTTAACCGATTTTGATGTTTTTGGTGTCATTTTACAGAGCTCACTCTGAAGTTGTGCTTCCCTTAAAATGAGCTCAATGTATGTTAAGGGCTTTCCCCAGTGGCCCTCAAAGTTGCCATGTTAATCTTTTATGGAAGGTCAATCTTAAGGAAGAAGAAGAAAGATTTCTTTTGATTTTATCAGGGGCGCAAAAAACAGCTGTTCGTATGAAAAGCTTAAAACAGCTGATTTTGATCAACAACTGATTTGGCTCAAAAACTGAATATAATTTTAGGTTAGGTAAATCAAGCAATAGTGAAGCATTGCCATGTCCACTAGTTATAATAAAACATACTGTTTTAAAACAATAACTGTTTATTTTGAGACAGTGTACTTACATATTAGTGCCTAACAAAGTATGCCTTGTACCCCGCAATTCTGTTGAACCAGCCTCAGCAGCAATTGAGTATTGTCCACCAGTAGGAAAACACTGAAGGTCAGAAATGCAACCATCCCTTCCATAAATACGAATACTTCCAGGAATTTCATTACCTTCAAAATTTGTTAAATGATTATATCGTGTGCTAACAGTGTCTCAAGAATAGTTTAAATATAGTAAGTTTCATCTGTAGTAGTCTATCTAAATATAGGATGGGGAAAGTGATAATAAATTTATAAATATATTTATTAACTTACAGCTAAGGTTTTAAAAACGTTGTTATAACTATTAGTTATCAGTGTCTCTTACAAGCGGCAGAAGTTTAGTTTTTCATACAATAACTAATAGAATTACATACGAAGAAAAAACATATTTTTATATATTTAAAATTACATTAGTCTCTCTCGCTCTCTCTGATCCGACGCTACTGTTGGAACATGTTACAGTACTTGGTGATAAAACTTCAACAGTTCAACATGCTCCTAATCAACCAGTAACATATTTTTCTCCTGAACATAATGTATTAATTATTGTAAAGTGGGTTAGTTAATAGTTGACAATGATTTGTGTTGCGTATGTTGTTATTTTTATTCAGGAGAATCAAAACAAAAACCGATGTTTCAAATAAAAACTACGAGCAAATCTTTATCTGACAATATTATAAAAAGATCATCTGATAATGGGGAACTCCAATTACCCTATCTAATTTTATCATATTGGTAGATTTATGATCTTTTAAGTACCTACCCATAAAGAAAATTTCATTGCTAATGACCCTGGTGACCATAAAACTTTGAGGAATGCTGAATTTGCTGAAGTCAAAGAGTTTGTATATCTTAGTTTTGACAACATAGATCAAGACATTCTCTAATTTCCAGTAATATTTTAAAGGAAAAGGCAAAATATTTTTACAAACATATTGTCAAAAAAGACAATTTTAGACGCAGTGAAGGTTGGCTGGATAAATTAAAAAAATTTATCATTAGATTTTGAGCGAAGAAAAGCTGTGTGCAGATAAAATTAATTAATCTAATTTTAAAACAAAATTTGACGAAAAGTAGTTGAGTTAGGCCTATTCATTACAAGAATCAATCCCGAGTGTGGGTTAGGCTAGAAATTTTTCAGTAAGTTCAGGTTTGTGCCCAGAGTTGAAGACTTTTTAAAACAGAAATACTTACAACAAAAAGCTCTCCTTTTTTTAGACATGGTCCAAAGCAAAAAGAAGATGATATAAAGAGGTACCACCATGTTTTACTATCAGCATGGCAGCTAACAGTCTGTTACGATGGGCTGAGGAGAGAAGACTCGACTTTGACAAAATTTTAATCCTCAAAGATATTCAAGACAAAGCAGTGTAAGTTATATGCTTTTAAAACAAAAATAAAACAATCAACAGTTATTTCAAATCTTGAATATCCTTGTTGTGTTTTATGTATTTTATTTTGTGCTGGCATTTATGTATCAAGTTCTTTTATCCAGTATGTTTCATGAAATGTATCTACATATGTATATACAGGGCCGGCTTTAGCTTGTGCGGGATCCGGCGCATGCTTTTACTGCGGGTTCCCTAAATTTGGCACCCATCTTTAACCCCGCCCCACCCTCTATAATTAGGACTATATATTACCAGTGGCGTAACTACATTGATTGTCGCCTCCCCCAAGTATAAAAAAGGCGCTCCCTCCAAAAAAAAACTAAAGTAGCAACTTGTCGGCTCTAGATGACCTCCCTCCACCCGTAAGCAATCCCACCCCACGGTCTTATACCTGATAGTAATTAGATATTATTTTTACTCTAAATTGAAATGAAAGTAAATTAATTTAAGTATAGGACATTCTTTACATAACCAAACTATCTGTTGGTACTATTGTAATTAAATATGTCACTGCTATGAAGTACCATACTCAAAAGAACATGCAAGCTTTAAGTTTAAACTAATTTATCATCTTTAAAAGGGAAAGAAAGACCACAACTTTAAACATCAAGGTTTATTATTTACAAAAATCTTGTAAGTTGTTATAATTGCATTTATTATCACTTATTATAACTAGGTGAAGGGTACCTATTACAATTGTATTACATGAAAGCTGAGACAAACATATAAAATATTTATGTATACACAGGGCCGACCGCACTGCACCTCTTCTTTTTCTTCATGTGAAAATACTTGTCAGTTAACGTGTAACTATAAGATCAATAGCACGATGGCGGTAAGCACATATCATTTAACACCTGGTGGTTATACATTTAAATCAATGAAATACATTTGTTTGATGGGGGAGCAAATAGTTCGCTTATTATGCACAACTTTAATGACTACGGTTTCAGACTTATGATCCGTCTTTACATTCTTTATGGAACAATAAGATAACTTAATGAAATATTGTTCATTGTAAAACTTATTTTGATGATATTGTGTTTACTAAATTTCATTTTTTCAATTCCTTTACATATTTTTCATGTATCCGGATCGCGGCGCACCTTCACCTGCCGCGCCCCCCGCAGCGTGGGTTTTGCGGGGGTTTTATTTACGCCACTGTATATCTTGTAAACGCAGTATGAAACATAGATAACATGATATAACAATAATACTTAACTATTAAATCAAATCAGAAAATAAATTAGACTATTATTAAATGAAAACAAACTTACTATAGGGGAATTTTTCCAGTTTTTAATATTCTTTTGTGCCTACATAATTGATAACAAACAACACTACACTATCACACTAGACTGATTGCTGTTATAGTAGCAGTTGTGTTTATAAAAACTCTCTTTATTAATATTTTATAATTCATCTGGAAAACTTTTTTTTTGCAGGGGGATGTGCGGTCACACATGCCTAAGTCCGGCATTGTGTATACATAAATACTAGCTGGAAGCCGATCTACGATCTGGTTATGTTCCCATCAGCTAAACTCTAGCTTTGTTTTATATCCCCGATAAAGCAAATTATAAAATTATCTTTAAAGATTATTTTATTAAAATATTTTAATAAATTTGTTTAATTGATATGTTTTTATCGATTGAATTTTTAAAAAAAAAAAAAAAAAAAATATTTTATTTTGAAGTATATATCAGGTATGTAAGTGATAAACATACTCAATGTACAGTATTAAACATCATGGAAACTGCAAAGTATGTTAGGTTTGTGTTTCAATATTGTAAATGTATTTAAACATTGTTGTTTGTTTATAGTTTAACGTACCGGTACCCTAAATGAGTGTAAATACCATATAGAATTTTTTTAGGTTAGGCCTATAACATTTCACAACTTAATTAATAAAGGGTAAGTTTTAGAAGCTGTTGTTGTTTAACGTCCGTGTTATATGATATTTATTAGTTGATATGGTAACTATTGATACACATTAGGCCTACCACACAACTTTAAAGGAAACATCTGATTATGGTACTGGCATTGAAAACATTTATGCATCAGCTGTGCTGTGTATTTTAAATGGACAAATTATGCATCAGCTGTGCTGTGTATTTTAAATGGACAAATTTTACTTTTTAATTTGAGAAAAAGATGTAGAAAACGAGTTTTCCGGTAATTTTCAATAAGTCCAACTGACTTTTTGGGTAACAAATAACTTATGTACCAAATTACAAGGGAATCCTTAGAGCCGTTTTCAAAATTAAATTCTGCAAAAACATACAATTATTGCTCATTTAAGAATATAAGATTTTATATGTTTGTCTCAGCTTTCATGTAATACAATTGTGACGGGTACCCTTCACCTCGTAATAATAAGTGATAATAAATTATAGTAATTAATAATAAAGAGTCCACTAACAGCGGACTTAGTATATTGTTGGCTAGAACATACCTTATATTGCTGATCAATCCGTTCATAGTTTAAGTAAGGGAGGGGGATGCCGGTTGAACACATCACGGTATGCCATAGTCAGTCTGGGAGTAGACTTAATATATTAAAGGGGGGGTTGAATCTTGCTTTTGCCTCATGGTGTTAGGTTAGCTTAGTTTTAGAAGGGACCAACAGAGAGCTTGTAGAGAATGTCAATAAACCGTAGTTGAAACCTCTACAAGTTTACCAATTTTTGAGGAACCCATCCACCGCCTATATCCTGACATCACCCGTACGTCCGCAAGAGGACCGAAAGGTACATCCTGACCAAGGAAGACGCCGCTTCGAGGAAACAGACACCGGGGAGCTGGACCTGAGGAAGCAGAGCCCGTCACACAATGAAGTGTATATTTTTCTATTGCCCCTCTATATAGTCTGAACACTCTGAAATCTAACCAGGTGTCCAGTTCCGTAGTAGTCGGATTAGAGACCGTCTACTACCTCAATTATGAAATAACGTTTAAATTATAAAAAAATTGAACTTTATAAACTATTGGTAGTGAAAATAGTTTTTATTTGTGGTAAGCTCACCCATTTTCTAAAAATAAAATTTTTATACCATTTTCTATTTAGCATGTCATTCTGAAACAGTTTTTTTAATTCTTAATCTTAAGTACATTTTTTCCAACCCAAAGTTAGTAATTCAGCCATTCAAAAATTGGTAAAATTAATTATTCAATAGCAACAGTTGAGATTAATGGGCGGCAAATGGAAGGTAACTAGAACACTCAATTATAGCTAAATATTTGAATATACAGCTTTTGGTTGTTCAATTATAAAGTGTGTAAGCAAATTTTATGTACAACAATATTTGTACGTTGTTTTACCTTACCATGAGCAATCATATAATTTGTTGTCGGTATGACAAACGAACCATCGCTATTCTGGAGTTGTTGTCTTAAAAAAATACAAACTCGAATCCTTGCATCTTGGAAAAAGTTAAGTAAATGAAAACGAATTCGTTGTAACTCCCCAGAACTCATTTGACCATAAGTCTGTAAGCAAAACAAATAAAGAAGGTTTAACTTACTTTCTAAACATTGAAATATAAATTCAAATCTTCTCATTGTTATAGCCTAAGCACATTTCTGTACATTTATTAATAATGGTATGATTAAAATTAACTTTAGTGTTGCAATTCTTTTATTTAACATTTAATATTGATTACAGCCATTTTGATGATTACTTCATTGTCAGACAATGTAAATTAATCATAAGACATAAGTAGATTTTATTTCGTATTAAATGAAATGATTCAACAGAAACCTAATTCCTAAGATAGTAATGATAAACTGCATTACGTCACTTAACTAACAATACCGTCTAATTATCATTTCAGTAAGTTTCCAGGAGTAACAAAGGAACTGCTTATTTTCAAGTACATGTAATGTGTACTTAATATAATGCTATTTTTATTTTTTAAACATTTTGGATACTTTTTTACCAGTGGCGTAGCAAGGCATCATTCGCCCTGGAGCAAAAACAATCCAGGAGCCCCCCCCCCCCCCACCACCAATTGAACCGGCAGACAGGTGACTCATACTTACAAGCCACCTTTTATCCCCCAATCTGCAGTTCAGGTCACATCCAGCAAAAAAAAGACCAAACTGTAGGCCTACCCCCCCAACGATGTTCAAAATTCATATCATAATTTTAAAGTTGGAATTATAGTTTTAGTTATGTAAATATGTTTCAGAGCGGTAATTAGGTAAATATAACCATTGCAAGCTTAATGATCTTAAAATTAATATTAAATTGAATTGTTTTGTTAATACATTTATAATATAACGTTAACTTAAATGAATAAATATAATTTATCAAAATTACTGTTTTTATCCCATAATGCTTTTTTTTTTTTTGGATTTTATAAATGCCTAATATTGAAGAAACAAAACAAAAACTTTACATTTACAGAGCTTTCAATTTCAAAATAATGTTTTTTTAATACTTTTCAGAGCTGCAAATGTGGTTATCACATTACTAAAATCAACACTCATTGCTCTCGTTAGTTTGTAGATATTGTTGCCAAACAACTTCGACGTTTTTGCGACTTTGTGTTGCGAAGATAATTTTTAGCTTAGAAAAAGACCTTTCTGCACTTGCAGAAGTCACTGGCAATGTTAGGAAGATTAAACCTGCATTTACATTATCGGGAAAACTGGTGGTCCTATTTACCCCCACCATAAGTAACATGTTTTTGTTACTCCTCAGCACTCATTACAGTGATAAATAAGCTATGCGCAGGACTCCATTCGCAAATGTGTAGCTTCCAACCAAGTTAATTACGCTGTGCTGAAAGCCTCACAGCCAGACCCGTGCGTAAACCTTAAGTACAGTTAGTTGGTCCTACTAACTGTGGTTCTTGTCACAACAAAAAGTCATGAGTATGAGCCTACGACTCGTTATAAAAATCTTGCACTTGACTCCTATAGTTTGTATACAGTAACTTGACGTCTGTACCCCTGGCTACTACTACTTGCTACCACGTCTGTAGCAGGTAGCCAGGGGTACAGATGCCAAGTTACTGAATACAAACTATAATGATAAATTTAGACGGCACGATGCATCATAACGTACTATTTCAACAATTTTCCGCCCCCTCTATTCCAAGCGTCCTGGAGCGGCTGCTCCATTTGCTCCATGATCGCTACGCCACTGTTTTTTACTACTGAAGAAAAGAAATATAAGTTAGTTAGGCGGTAAGTTATTGGTTCTTTTCGAGTTGCAGATAGATGGTATTAGCCTGTAAATAAATGTAGTTATGCAGTATTGCTGTTATAGACTCTTAGTAGTTCAGCGGTTTTTGTATTAAAGCTCTGAAGTTAGGCGGTATTGTTTCTTGGCAGTCTGCTTTGTGTATTTTGGTGGTTTTGTTTTTGTGCTGCTATCTTTAGGATTTTTTGTATTACTCAATGCAAAATTTCCGCCAGAATATGTTGGAAAAGTTAATTTTGTTAAACATGTCAGTTAAGGAATGATTCTTGATTGTGCACTTTTTTTGATAAAATGACAAAAACCTTAATTATACTGTAACATTTTTGTTTTGTTACCTTCATTATTAGAAAATAAGTAGCATCTAGTTGCTTATAAAGAGCAGGTGCAGATACAAGATATCTTATTGAGTCTATGTGATTCAGTGTAATAAGAATCAAATCCTTTGGTTCTTTTGCACTGAAAACTTGTTGTTTGAAAACCATTGTCATCAAATCGTACAGTTTATTCATGCTTCCATTATTAAGGCGCATAAGTGACGAATGTGCAATGTCATGAAATACATTCCGTAATGAAGCTTTGTCATAAAGTTCTTGTGGTTTAAACAATTCATCAAGAAATTTTTCATTGAGCATAATTCCTGCTATGTCATCCATCACTGAAAATAAGATAAAAGTATTAGTTTTTTCTAAAAAAACTTTTATGTTTGTAATCTAAACATTTTTACTAATAAGAATGACTGAAAAGTAAAACATATTAAGCTATTATGCTGTCATTTTCTAAGTACATGGCTTACATACATTTATAATGGGACACATCTGATAAAACAGTCTCAAACATTCTTACTACTTGTAGAAATAAAACTTGAATAACTTTTGTGCAAAGGATCCCAAATAGGGTAAAATATAGTTTAATGGGTGAAGATGCCCATCAATATAATATTATTATAATTATTGATAGTTTATCAAGCCCAAAGCTGTAAACCCTATGAAACTTTTTTAATTTCCTCAGTTAGCAAAATATAAACTATTTTTAAAGGTTTGCCAAATAAATACTATAATTTTTAATTTAATGATCTAATTTGTCTTTTTTCATCCTTTAAAATGATATCCAATATCACTTGACCATATGGGCAACATGAACGTTTTATATCCTTGCCCAAGCTACCTACCTACTGTATAAAATTAACAACAAAGTAAAGTTAGTACATGCAGCTTACCTTTCAGCTACCCTATGTGTAGGCCTACAATTAAAGTACGCAAGTAAAACTGAATCATGTAAAGTAATTAAAACATACATGTATGCAGGGGTGCCCCAGCACAATTTTTGGGGGGGAATCAATTTTTGGGGTGTTTTTCAAAGTTTGGGGGGGAATTTTCATATGTTCCTGATTAAAATCAATATAAAATATGAAGATTTGACGATTTCCCCAAGAAATTAGGAGATAATCTGTTGTTTCTATGTGTTAAAAATCTCCAATTATTCGTGTGAAAGTGCCGTATTGTTGACAGCCAGGCAATTCGAATACTACTGCTTGTAGTGCAGTGTAGAGACGAGCCGATAGAGGGTGCCGCGTGTGGTGTAAACAAAGTATAAACATATTATAGACATTTACAGCATTGAGAGCCTGCCAAGGTGATTCTGCAAACAACTGCCCTCACCCTCACAACAGTCCCAAAACCATGGTGTAAAACGGTGTAAGTAGATAAGGGACGCTACTCAGAAAGACGAGTTTTGGGCGGGTTCAGCGCATTTCATCAGATGACGTCACGGCTCGAATTAAAAATGCAGTCTTTCGTCCAAACTGCGTTTGCGCATAAATCATCAACAAATGTCTTACAAAGTGTATGTTTTTGGTTTCTGTATGAAACGTGCTTTCCAACAAGTATGAGTTTAACGGTACAAATATGAAATTTACTATACTGAATTACCTTCATTTTATGCTCTAAAGACTGGTGATTTCGACAATGACTTGAAAT
>JAGFPH010011188.1:0-15125 GCA_018207615.1 Philaenus spumarius
ACTGGCATTCGCTTTTGTATGTTCGATAATATTTTAACACCGGTTTTTCATTAAATGGTCATACATATTGTATTTGGGGGTTAATTTATCCGCGGACATTCATTGTGGTACTTAAATTACGTTTTAATTGCATTATTTAATAACATTTGCACTAATTATGTTCGGGCGTTAATTTCTTTCACTAACATTCGCTATTGTATGTTCGATAATATTTTAACACCGGTTTTCCATTAAACGGCCACACATTGTATTCGAGCATCAATTTATTTTCGGACATTGACAATGGTACTTAAATTACGTTTTATTGGCATTATTTTATCAAATTTGCGCTAATTATGTTCAGACGTTAATTTCTTTCACTGGCATTCGCTTTTGTATGGTCGATAATTGTTTAACACCGGTTTTTCATTAAATTGTACTACATATTGTATTTGGACGTCAATTTATTTCGCGGACATTCATTGTGGTACTTAAATTACGTTTTAATGGCATTAATTTTTTTAAATGCGCTAATTATGATTGGACGTTAATTTCTTTCACTGGCTTCGCTTTTGTATGTTCGATAATATTTTAACATCGGTTATTCTTTAAAGGGTCACAGATATTGTATTCGGGTGTCAACTTCTTTCGCGGACATTTATTGTGGTACTTAAATTACGTTTTAATGGCATTATTTAATAAAATTTGCGTTAATTATGTTCGGGCGTTAATTTCTTTCACTGGCGTTCGCTATTGTATGTTCGATAATATTTTAACACCGGTTTTTCATTAAATGGTCATACATATTGTATTTTGGGGTTAAATTATTTCGCGGACATTCATTGTTGGACTTAAATTACGTTTTAATTGCATTATTTAATAACATTTGCGCTAATTATGTTCGGGCGTTAATTTCTTTCACTGGCATTTGTATGTTCGATAATATTTGAACACATGTTATTCATTAAATGGTCACACATATTGTGTTTGTGCGTCATTTTATTTCGCGGACATTCATTGTGGTACTTAAATTACGTTTTATTGGCATTATTTAATAAAATTTGCGCTAATTATGTTCGGACGATAATTTCTTTCACTGGCATTTGCTATTGTATGTTCGATAATATTTTAACACCGGTTTTTCATTAAGTGGTCACACATATTGTATTTGGGCATAAATTTATTTCGCGGACATTCATTGTGGTACTTAAACTACGTTTTAATCTCATTATTTAATAAAATTTGCGCTAATTATGTTCGGACGTTAATTTCTTTCACTGGCATTCGCTTTTGTATGTTCGATAATATTTTAACACCGGTTTTTCATTAAATGGTACTACATATTGTATTTGGACGTCAATTTATTTCGCGGACATTCATTGTGGTACTTAAATTACATTTTAATGGCATTATTTTTTTTAAATGCGCTAATTATGATTGGACGTTAATTTCTTTCACTGGCATTCGCTATTGTATGTTCGGTAATATTTTAACACCGGTTTTTCATTAAAGGGTCACAGATATTGTATTCAGGTGTCAATTTCTTTCGCGGACATTTATTGTGGTACTTAAATTACGTTTTAATGACATTATTTAATAAAATGTGCGGTAATTATGTTCGGACGTTAATTTCTTTCACTGGCAGTCACTATTGTATGTTTGATAATATTTTACTGTGTCTATTTACTTTTTTACTGGTGTTAGCTAATAAATCTCTTACGTAGGTTAACAGTAAATAACTTAGGGACAGAGCATAAAATATAATATCGGGGAAAATGACTGAAAAATTTGTTCAGAAAAGAAAATATGTAGGCCTATTATAGTAGTTAAGTTGTCTGAAAAAATACTAATTCAAAACTAATACATTTTTTAAATCGATTTGGTAGTAGTTTGTTGTGAACTCAATATTTACTAAATATTTATAAAAATTATACTATTTATTCTTTGTTGAAATCTGGTCATTTTAAGATACTTTTTAAAGGGCAAATAATTACATATCACCTAAATATTGTCTTTATTACTTTCCCTTCTATATTTATTAATGTGCTATCTACCCTATGCAACTTTTATTATGGTCTAAAATGTGATTGATTATTGGTCTAAAACTGTCTTATTTTGTATGTGTGAACAGTTTGATTTATTCTTATTGGTTGAATTTATTATTTTATTAGATAGGTAACCAACATGTTACAATAGACGATTTTTGTTGTGTTATGAACAAACAATATTAATTTGTTTATCTAATTTTGTTCAAAGTAGGTATAGATCAGTTAAACAAACATACTTTTTCTCAGCAATCCCTAATTATTATAAGTTTTAGAGCCTATTATTACTCCTTTTATCAGAAAGCCCCTTATCTTATAATGTTAAAAGCGTAATATTATAAGACTGATGATACTATTGTAACACTTTAAAGTGTTATCTATATTTGAAAAAGTTGTATGTATATTTTTAATATTTAAATGGCTTAACTTCATTTCATATACATGTAATTAATGCCTTTTAACTTTATTATTTTTATTAGCCTGTTTTTTTTATTAATATAAATGATTTTTTTTTAAACTTAATAATAGGTATGTAATAATAGTCTTGTTTAGTGCAATTTGTGTTTTACAAGGAGTTACCTTTGATTTAATTTACATATAAAATATTAGTTTTTCATCTTATATTTAAAATATTCAGATATATATAATATACACACAAGTGAAAGAGAGGAAACAATAAAGTCATTTATTTTTAATTTGTATTGTGTAATGTTTACTTTTTCATTAGTTTATACCCAATTACTGTACTAGTAGCTTGTCTGTAAAATCCTTGAATTTTTGGAATTCAAGCCTTGAATTTTGGAATTCAAGCCTTGAAATCCTTGAATTTTTTGAACTTATATCACTGGACACCCTGAGTCTTACCCATGGTGGAATGACTAACAAGGGTGTGCTTATGCGCATGTGGGCGTGGCCTCCGCAGCAGCAGTGACGTAGCATAGGTCGCACATTTTCCGCCGTTTGAGCTTAGACACGTGTATTGTCGTTGGCACTACACTTGTTTATTTGTAAAATGTGAAGTTTTTTGTGTGTATTTTGTGATGTAGTTCTTGCTATTTAACATGCCAAATTGTGCAGTGTTCGAGTGTAATAGTTACAGCAGAAATACTGCAGGAACCGCAATAAAGTATTATAAGTTTCCCAAAAATAAAGATTTATTGCTACAATAGATTCACGCTTGTTGTAGAACTGATCAAATCAACGTTTTCATTTTTTATCACCTCAGTCCAATTTTGTACCAATCTCAGGTTATGATTGCATTTTATTGTTACTTTTGACTCAATTTTGTATCTCTTTTTTGTTTGATTTGTTTAATATTCTGTAAAATACCACTAAGGCCAAATAATGTGTATTTTAAATTATTTTGTCTCTTGCCCAAGGAAAAACCAACTGACTCCATGTCCATTGTTAACAAAAAAAAATTTAATTTAAATTACAATTTTAAAGAAAATGTACTACATGTTGCTGATGACAAACTACAACCACATATAAATAAATAAATACTGAAAACTTATTTCGGAATTAAAATAGCTAAATGCTGGCATTTTAAAGTATGTTTTCCTTATTCTGGAAAATGTTATACTGTGGACTCTGTTGGTTTTTCCCCTGCACCCTTCATATGTTCCCTGCACTTTAAAGAAGAATGTTCTATCACACCTTTAATACAAGTACTACTGAAGTACTCGCCAAAAAACATTCGAAATTTAAAGTCGGATGCAGTTAAAGTTTTCTAAATATAAACATACTGTCGATTCCACAGCAAGCTCTGTAAGTGCTAAACAAAACTTGTACAACTAGAAACTTGACAAGTTTAACAAATGATATCTGTTAGCTTTAACTTTATTTTGGTACACAGCAAACATTGTCTGTTTGTTAAGTAAATATTAATAATAATACTAAATATAAAATTCAAAAACTCCAATATTTATTCAGTATATATTTTTTTAAATAATCCTAAATATCCATTTTTAATAGCAGCGATATTTGTTATTGTTGATAAGTATGGTTATAGCAATTTCATGTAATTCTAAAGTTCAATATAATATGTTTTCAAGTTTTTTATATTGTGTAAAATAAATTACACTTTGTGGTTTAGTGTGCATAATATCTTTTACCACGGTGTTTTAAACTTTAACATTAATAAAATTATCATAAAATTGTATTTAATCGTAAATGTACTATTCAATTTAATTATTATAAACTAACTCTGCAGTAACATCATATTTATGACAATAACAGATTAGATGAGAACAACATTTGAACAAACTGCATTTAGCCCATTAATCTCGGCACAAATTAATCTCTATTCTTTTCACAAAGTAGAAATACGATTTAGAGGGAAATAAACATTTATTTAATAAACCAATAGTCCATTTGAAGACATGTATGTGGTTAATATTAGTTTAATAAGGCCTCTACGTATGGTTACTGCATAGAGGCCGGCAGGCTGGTGCGACCCGAGTGACGTCATGCGCCTCAGCCGACTGTTTTCGTACTGCTAATAAGCACACCCTTGTTAGTCGTTCCACCATGGGTCTCACCATAATTGCCACTGCAATAGCTAATTTTTCCTACGGAAATTCTCTAATAAAAATGAATATTGTTATTTGACTTGGAAGAATAAAACTAAAATGTAATTTTCTTAATATTACAAAAAATTATAAAGGAACAATGTGACGAACAATATAAATAACATTCCTGATACTTCAAACTTGTGTGGTGTAGCCTTTTTTATGAATGACCGTAGTATAATCTTGGTAATGTAAACCTGTGCACGGAAGCGTAGTATTTCTTCAAATGTATTATATTCGGTTAGAAATAAATTTTATTCGAATGATCAAATACTGTTAAGTTTGTATGGATAGCTTTGTATAATTTTGATCAAATAAATAGTTTTAGAACAAACTGATCAGTAATTTGGAATGAACTTAGTAGAAGGAAAGTGGATGACAAATTTTATATTTTAAAAAGCAAGAAATTGTAAATTGACTGTATATTGTTAGTATGGTTTTTGTTTGTTTGAAAATGTTTAAAGAAAAAATCAACTATATTTCCTTCATCGTGGAGCATGTTTTATTCCAAGTGTTTTGCGGGTTTTGCCCACTATTAAAAATTGTTCATGGTTATGAATTTATTAGTTTTAGCTCAAATTAAAAAGACACTCATTTGCTTATGCAAATGTATGAATACAGTAGAGTACCGCTAATCCCCGCTAATCCGCCCATTCCTAACAGAGTTCAGAAAAAATACCGATTTTTTAAACTTAAAAAACAGGAGAAATTAAAAAAGATGTTCGTGAAAAAATTTACATTTATTGTTATACAAAATATTTAAATAGAGTTTTCAAGTTAAATTCAAGTGTTTCTTTTAATGTACATGAAGAATGACTTCGTTTACTTGCCATGTTTAATATTGACATCAAGGACTACGAACATAAATAAAAAAGGCACAGTGACTCGGTAAAGTAACTCAACACTCACGGAATAAAGATTTACAATAAATTTGCAATAAGCGCACACAGTTTATCAAAATCCCTAGAGTAAACACTGAATTAGATATGACTAGACTAGTGCTCAGTGCAGTGATTCATAAATATGTTTGAAACGCGGGAGGGAGAGGGGTATTTAATGTCTCTGCGCTATGAGTCATCGAAGGAAATGCATTTCCTTTCCGACTTTCACTGAACCTGTTCATAATCCAATCAACGCTGTATAGAGCTGACATTAGCATATGTCCCCACACTATATTTACCCCTTAACATGTCAATACGTTGATATTATTTATGAAATCTGCCTATTCCGAATTTCCGCTAAACAGAACAGTGTTCGGTCCCAATTAGTTCGGATTAGCCGGACTCTACTGTACTCTTTTTGTGGTAATTATTCCAGTTCTTTTACCATATAAAATTTGTATAAAAAAATTATGTTTTATAATGCTGATTTTACTTGTTACAATTTCAGTTTATCAAAATGAAATATTAGTAATCAGTAAACAATTATGTGATAAAAAAAGTCGACATCATATAGGGGCCAATATTCCCAAAGTTGTACAAATTCCATATGCTAAAAATGTGTGATACACAAAAACATATGAATCATAAGTTTCATCTAAATATTGTTGATATAGACAAACTGTCTAAACTTCTATAAAATACCTTGGTTTTCTTTAAATTTCATTTCATGTTTATACATATTATGTTAATTTTAACAGTATAATATATTCTATTACAGGAAATGTCTGAAAGAGTAGGATGTGAAGGAATTATTCAGGATGCTGTCCTCATTGGAGCACCTTGCTCAGGTAACTCATTTGAGTGGAAGAAATTCACAAGAGTAGTTGCTGGCAGAATTATTAATGCATATTGCAAGTAAGTTGTAATAAACATTAATGGATGAAAAGATTTGATGTTACTTAGGCCTATCCATCGTTAGAGGAAAATTAACACCTTAATGCAGAATGTCCCAATTGTCTTCTTTCTATGTTTATATTGAATCTATTTATGTTAAAGATAGAAACAAATTTCAGAGTAGCCATGTGTCTCATCTTCCACTCTTTTTAAAGATTTCTCTCTTTGTTGGATGTGAAACATTTTTTGGACCAAATTCAGAGAGTCCTACAAATATTTTTTAAATAGTATGAAATGGGTATATTTTTTATATTTTGATAGGCCTACTACAAATTCAAATCAGATCATTAGAATTAAGTTAGTTTGTATATTATTATTAATAAAAAGTATGAGGGTTCAACATTGCATTCTTAATGTTTATATTTGGTATAATTTAAAGTCTGATTGGGTGCTTGATTTGTTTGAAACCGATATTTGCATCAGGTCGTGATGTAATATAAATTATTTACTTTTATCATTGAGTTCCTAAAATTAAGCTACTTTACAAATATCATGGTTAGAATATACGGGTGTACAAAAAGTCCCGCAGTGGTTTAATACTTTGTATATAAAGAAAATTTGAAGGTAGATGTGATTGAGGAACCTACTCTATGTAAAAATACTATTTTATTAAGATTTCAAAAAATGTACAGCCATCTTGGATCCGCCATTTTGACTGTAACTTTGTTTTTTTAAATGGGAAGGTGGTCATGTGATACATCATTTCGATGTAGAATTTCAAGAGAAAACCAATGGTGACATTTCACATCCATATCTTTAACCGATTAAAATGGCGGCCAAAACACAACAAAATTGTGTTTTCCGATTTTGTCCCATTTTGCTTTATTTTTTGTTTTTATATAGTAATTATTATTATTTTTGAATTTAGAATTAAGTAAGCTTTCAAACGATATACCACACAACAATATTTTGGAGTATTTAAAATTTTTGAGTTACAGCCATTTTGATTTTTTTAAATCGATTTCGAGTGGTTCATCAATTGTGTTATTGTATAAGAGTGGGAGATCGCGTGATATCGTATGATCTGTGATGTTATATCGTTTGATATGTTACCCGAGATATTAATAAAAGCTATTGGCTGAAACCCAGTACCTTTTCCCGCCAGCCCTAACTGACGCTTTTCCTGGTTACATATTCACAAGCCAGTCTTGAACTCATTTTCCTACCAAGAGCACACAGTCGTAGCATAAGCAAATATAATGTTTCATTTAGTGAATCCAACCTAGTAGTATACATCAAATATATTACAGACTTTATGTCAAACTCATTCTTTTTATTTAACATTCTTTAGAGTTGATACATTTCAATTTGTTTATTTATGGTGTCTCCTTTAAAGGATTACATAAAATGTAAATTGGATTTTAATTTTGTGTAAAATTATTGTTTACTAAGAATGTTGAAGAATACTCCCTTGTTGGTTTTTAATATTTGTTTTTACTAATATAATATACAAAAACAGTCAAAGCAATAATAATATTGTGAAATAAAAGTTAGTTTGTTAAATTTAGTGTATTAAATGTCATGATCTTTTAATCATGTCAATGTATGAGTATGTAAAATATGTACACTGAATTAAAAATCAATCAGTCATACGCAATTATGTTCCTAAACATAATTTATATTTAAGCGCTGCTGGTGGTATAAAATAATAATTCATTATTAAAAACTAAAATTCTTAATGATTTGAGTTTGTTGTATTGCTAATTATAAAATAATAAACTTTTTAATACACAGAAATCAATTACAATAAATAAATTAGTGTTTATTTCATGTACATAGTCTCAAATTTAAAAAATGGTAATTAATGCAATTTGATATTTGTAGGCTATTTGAGAATACAGTCGACTCCCTCTAATCTGGATACGTCTGAACCAGACCCTCGTCCGGATAAAAAACTTCCGGACCATCCGGCGGGTTTTTACACATGTAAAGCACAACCTATAAATCGTATCTACAATTAAAAATCAACTTTTAAGACGTTTCTAAAGTGTACAGTACTTACCCAAATATTACAGTTTTAGTTCAACTGTTTTTTAAAGCGCATAATAACTCCATTTCCTCGTAAACATAACATCAGCAGCTGATGCGACAGCCTGTTACTCGACATAGGTAGTTGCCAGTTTCAGTGCTGCCCTCCCTTCAGCTTGAGTCAAAATTCTCACACCGTGTTCCGCTTCATTATCATCTTTGAAGTCATCCTCTTCTTCTTTTTCAGTGTGTCCACGGCAAATTTCAGCGTTGAGGTGAAATAAGGCAAATTTTATTGAGCGTGCGAAGGGTTAAAACATGTACGTACAGTGATTAAGCGACAAATATTTTGGTTTGTGGCTAAGTTCCTTTGTGAAACTTTATTTATCTCATCTTCTAGTCATAGCCAGAAGACCTTAGCAGACAAAGGTGTTAAGTGGCATTTCAGTGTAACAAATGAAATCCTGCAGTCACTCCAGATTTTTATGAAAAGTAAAATCGATCAAGTGCCACCTCCATAGGGTTATCGGAGAACAGGTTCCTACAATTTTGTCTGTATTCTATTTTAAGGCTGTTGTTTTGTTCAAAGAAGTTTTTTTGTTATTTTTCACTTTTTTTTAAATTCAGCTTATTTTAGGCCTTGTGGATTGTGCCGGTATTTTTTTTTATTATGTATCTTTCATTTCTAAAAAAACAATTTTTTGTTGGATCGGTATGTTTATAATTTTAGATATTTTTTATTAAGTAGATCGCACACAATTTCCTTTTCAAGTATCTACTGTTTTATTTAGTGATTACAAAACTAACATACAGCTATTTAAAACTACCCGCTTGGACCCTAACCTGACCTGGTCAGATAAGGATATAATAAGAATGAAAAAGAATATTGATTTGTATGTCATGAGTTCAGCTTATTACTTTTGTTTTATATCCAAACAACTATGTAAACATTTCTCTAAACAATTTTGACCATAGCTTGATAGATAGATTTGACAAATTTGACAATAGCTATAAACTAACTTGAATGACTTTATAACTGCAATAAAGTTGGGCATCAAATTATAAACTAATTTTGGATAATATTATTTCTAATTGAAAAGCCAGCACGTTGAGGTGCCAAAATTATAAAACTATAAAGGTAATTTTAAGAATTGGTTTATTTAAATTTACTTGTTGAAAATATATGTTACATTCAGATACAATAATTTGTTTTATGGAAGGTTGATAATATGATTTCTGTTAGCCTCGGTCAGAGTTCAGTTGGTAGGTACTTATAATTGTCTATATTTGGAATTATTTCTCTTAAATTATCTCGGGATAGGCACTCGGCTAGGTTTAATATATTCCTTGAGATGTACGCAATATTAAGAAAAACTTTGCTGTTAAAATAATGTTCAGAACGCAAATAAAAAAAATGGCGATTAATTTAAAAATATTTGTAAGGAAATGTCTGGATTGGTTTTGAAAAGGATTGAAAAGTTCTTTTTATTCGGTGGTTCAATGTTCATATATTTGTATAACTAGAGTTTACCATTCTATATTAGTTATTGGCACTGATTCTATTATTGTTATGACTTGAAAATTTGAAAACGTTTAACACACTGTACTACACATCTTTACACTTTAATGGCTAGGCAGGTTCTGTTCGAAAACGACGCTAACTTTGCTTCGTCCAGCGTTGTATGGAATCGGGGTTCTCATTCGCTTTTCGATGGGCAATATGGCTTCTCATTTTTTCAGATTCGTTTTGTGCACGTAGTGTTTGAGTCCGTTGTCCTGGCAACGTATCACGTGGTTCTGACGTCAATGCTGTTTTAATGGCGTCTTCCGACAAAATAGTTCGTTTTTGATTGCAGTTTTTTTTTTTTTATAATTATCCCTTTGAATTTGTAATTATTTTGGGGTTACCAGTTCGTTCTGATAATGTTATAATTATTACTAAATACTTATTACTTTGGATATAATGATTTTAAATCGCGAAACGTATTAACTGACATTGGAATGAGGTTTGGTATTCTTACATTAATACAACAGCTGTTTGTTCTATCGTATTTAGGCTTACTTATATCTTAATGTTGTGACTTGCATATCACCTTTTTTTATAATTGTTTCTAATACTAAAGTCTATCTCCGTATAATGTTACAAAATTTATAATCTAATTCGTGTTTGCCAATGTTCATTCTACAGATTATATTACGATTAACTATCGGTTCCCAATTTGAGTTGTCCAAGCCTATTTTAGTTGACAATCGTGTTTCGTATTTTCAATGTTTACAAATGGATTTCGGACTGTGTTTAATTATGCCATGTTATAAATAACATGTGAGAATTTACTAATTTGTTTGTGGTTATTAATAAATGTGAATCTAGTGTTTATTTATGGAATAATATTTAATAAAGGTAATGTTTTGATAGGAGGTTATATTTTGGTGAGGCTATACACGTTTTTAACTTAGCCTAGTTCTAGCTTATTTATCTTATTATGAACGTACACTACTATAATTGGTTTTGAGATTTAAGTACGGGATTATTAATTACATATTTGTATTTCTATTAACTATTAGGTTAGGCTATTTGACTTTAGGTGTTTACTGAAAGGTTATGCTTTATCTAAGAATAGGCTTGTTCTTGACATTGGTTGGTTCCTTGGTCTATTCAGTAATTTGACGTTATCAACTTAGGCTATTCGGGTTTAATATTTTTGATGGGATTTGGTTCATTATATAGCTACATCTCACTACTTTCAAGATTACATATTGTGCAGGCAATAGTTTTAATTTGCTCTTAAATAATAATTAATAAAGATAGTGAATTTGCTGTTCCAGGACAGATTGGCTACTAAAGTTTCTTTACCGGACTCTGTCCATGCCAACTGGAGGTGTTGCTGGTCTTCAGCCAATTACATTAGATGATAGACGAATGCAAAATGTTGACTTGAGCCATATTGTTTCTGGTAAGCAATAAACAAGATAGTGTTACTCTACTGTCTGTAGAAAAAACTACATTACATTAGAACCCCTCTAATCCGTCACCTTTGGGACTTGGGGTCGGAAAGCAAAAAAGGTTGGATTATCAGTAAAATACGGATTTACAGCGAAATAAACAAAATCTGAACTTAAAAATGACTGTATTGTTATCTACAGTAAAAACATTGATAAACCGCACAAAAGCGTTATTATATTGAAAACAGTTGGCAGAACCACATTTACAATGCATTGTCAAGCAGTTCAATTTTAGCCTTTTTCAATATTTTGTGATTCTTAAGAGCTTTTTCACCATCTATCGCCACTGTATATGATTCACTATCTTTCCGATTTCGTCTCCAATATTTTATTGTCGTAACGCCTACACTGACTTTCTTAGCAATTTTTTTTTTTAGTGATTCCCCTTTGTTCAGTCTTTGTAGCACTGCTAATTTTTCATTTAATGAAAGAGTAACGTGTTTACGTTTTACTCCTGACATGTTGAAAAACACATGACTTTACACACAATGTAAAACCATACACTGTAACGAATACAGAAAAACACTGTCGTAAAACCAAGGAACTAAAAATTGCAGTCCAGTACAAAAAATATGCTCGACAACAGAATCGATAAGTGAGATGGCGGAGCACTAAAGCAAACAAATGATAATAACTATGGTAAGTCACCAAGTTCAGCTTGAGCACGATCGAATCAACCGGAGCGGCATGGGTTCTACTGTACATTACTTTCTATCTAATTTAATTCAATAACAGTTATTAACCTGTATTTATACAAACAGCTTTGTCCTGACTAACTGACATTGAAAAATTTACCTTACTTCAGCAGATCTTGCACTTGAGGGAAGCTGGTTACAATAAATAGTATTAAATATTTTGTATTTTAATTAAATTTGATGTATAGTTTAAATTGTTTAATAATTAGTTTAGGAAGCTATATCTTATAAACTATGAATTGTTTAAAACTGTCATTATAAGAATAGTTTACTGGTCCAGCCTTAGATGATATTTATACCAATTTATTTTGAAATATTACTGTAAAAAAAATTATAACCTAAAAGTGTGGTAATACATGCAATATAAAGAGGTTTTAACATAACATTTAATAAATTCATACAAATCACCTTTAAACATCATCATTCATCATTATCATTCATTATCATCTAAAACCATTACTTTGCAGAGGTGCCCTCCCCCTAGATCTTATAGCTTGAACATAGTACCATGTTATAAGTGTTAGGCGAGCCAGCGTGCCTAAGAGATTATGTCAACACTCAACAGTGACTGAGAAGGGAGTGAGCATGAGTGTGTCTGCATCCCACAAAACGGCCCGCATACATTACTCTCTTGCCTTTCCACTCACACGACTCCTCCAACTTGATGTTTACAAACGCTCATGTATGTCCAGCGAGCACATAATAGAACAGAGAAACTACTCGGAGCGAAAAGTGCGGCCAGATTTGTCTGTCCAAGATGGCGGCGCCGCCCTAGTCCAAGTGTCCCATGCACCACCACATGCTATTTAGTCCGTTAGTCGCGGCGAGGGTAGATGACTGTTTGTTGTAATTTTTTTGGGTCAATAAATTAAATATTGATTAATGTCTGAAAAGTATTTGGACTAAGTTATTTAGTGCCCATAATCTATAGTGAAACTTAGAGGATGTTGTAGACTTAGAAATAAGTAACTAAAACCAGTTTTTTTATCAATGTAATTTAATTAACTATTCTTTAAATCAATACAATATCATTACTAATCCCAAGTAACAAGATTCGTTGATTTGTAAATATTTAAAAACATATAAGTGTAATCTATTATGTACATTAAATAATAATTTTTAAAAAACCAACAACACGTAGCCAGGCAATGGGCGGCGATAGTGAACGTTAAAGACAGTTTTGCCGCGATCTTTTACCTGGATTTCTGAGCAAACCGAAACCGTTAGGAAAAAATGGTAAAATAAAAAACCAAATTTGGTTATTTATCTAAAACTTTCCCGCTGACAAAATGTCTCTGACCAAAACATAAAAAACTTTCCCACATAATAACTTTTCATGTCTGTTTTTGAAAAACAGAACTACAAGTATGTAATAACAAATTTATACACGAATTAATGAAATTATTATTATTTTTAATTATTACTATCGTTATCTCAGACTCTATACTATAAGCATGCAAAATTCCAACAATATTCTTCAACTATTACTGTTGATAATGGCGGTGTATTTAGCTCGCTGTATTTAGCTCGCTAATCTTAGACTTGAGGCTGTTTGTCGGCCCAATATGGCGGATTTGGCCACACTTTTAATGCATGGGATATAGTCACCTGTCTTCTCTATTCTATTATATGTCGCTGGTCTCAACATGATTAATAGTGGCATTGTTTTGTTTCTGCTAAGAGTCACGATGCATGCTGTGGTACCGTTTACCTATATTCTAATCAAATCAAGTGACTATTATATGTCTAATTATGACTTATCTGTTATGACTGTTTTGGTAGACAAAAGAGACAATGTTTACACTCAAAATATGTATTTACTTTACTTATGTATTTTTGCGATAATTGACACTGTTTTTCTTAAAAATGAATGATGACAAAAACATTTTATGAATTTTATTACCATGTTTGGTGAAGCAAAGCTAAAAATATTATCATTTAGAGGGAATCGTAAAATAAAATATTTATAATATATTCTTTAACCCTAGGCCTGGCAAGGTTAAAGCTAAAATTGGGATGCTGGTTTTTAGTGTTTTGCAAGCATTTTTTTAAAATTCGCCAAAAATAGTAATTCTATCCCAATCCAAAATACCTTTTTTATAGAGAAAGGTTCAAAGAATTCATATATGCAATTAAAAAATGTATTGATGTAAAATTGTAAAAGTTATTAGCTCAAGAAACAAAAAATGTTCAGTTACGAAAGGTAAAAGTTCAACTTTAGGCCTACTTAACAAGTAGTAAAAATTTTTTGTAATTTTTCGCAAGCGTAAAAAAGTTTTGTAATTTAGTTCTAAATAGAACTGTATGAAAACATTTATCAATTTCAAATTTCTTATTTTGAAAACACCAATTTTTATGTTAAAATACAAGACTGCTAACAAAACTAGGCCTAGTTTGAAACGTAATTTACTAATATATGCTTTGCCCGAAAATGAAATATTATTATATTTCAAAGTGTAGAGAATAAATCAAAGAAAAGAACTGTATACTTGTCTTTTCTTAGTTCATAAAAGTGTTTGAGTTATCTTTATTTGAATAACAAAATGACATCAATCTAATAAAACTTTGCCGGCAATATACTACGGGCAGGAAGGAACATTTGATAACGTGGGAGCGACAGGCGCTGGACGGTCTCACCAGTATGCCTTAATAATGTACAGGGTGTCCAGCAGCCTTGAAAATCGGGAAGATCGGGAATTATGCTTGAATTTTTTAATTCGGGAAAATATCGGGAATTATGCTTGAATTTTTTTGGCCGTCGGGAATTTTACCGAAAATAAATAAAATTAGGCTATCTACTAAGTTTTTGTTAAAAAATTACATTGCAAACATCGACTTTGGCAGGACACGATATTTCCTGCTGCTACCTACAGAGTACAGATCTGATGTTCCAAACACAACCGTTCCGGCGCTATATTATACAGTATTACGATCGTGAAAGATGTCTAGTTCCACTTTCAGATGTTCCATTATTCCAGTAGCGTGGTCCAGTCCTTCAATCCGTTCCCTCAGCTAAGCTAAGCAGTTTTC
>JAGFPH010011188.1:20125-35793 GCA_018207615.1 Philaenus spumarius
GGCCAGTATGCGTGAAATATGTCGTGTGTTTTATGTTTTTATTTATTTACGTTAGACATGTGTTATTTTATTTAGTGTTAGGTGTGTTTTTGTTGTTTTTGTTTTATTTCTTATGACTTGACAATGGAAGCGTAAGCTTCCGAAACCGGTCGTCGCCAATTAAAGGACAGAACTGTTGACGGTACGCAAGGTACGTAACCTAGTTTATTAATATTATAAGACTGATATAATACTTTAAATTTAAAGTGTTATCTATTTTTGACAAATTTGTATGTATATTTTAAATATTTAAAAGGCTTAAATTCAAGATATATCTGTATATATATATATATATATGTGTGTAATGCCTTTTAACTTTATGATATTTATTAGACTGTTTTAAAAAAAAATTAATATAAATAATTTCCTTTATACTTAATAATATGTATTTAATAACAATACTAGTATTGTTTAGTGCAATTTGTGTTTTACAATGAGTTACCTTTGATTTAATTTACATATAAAATATAAGTTTTTCAACTAATATTTAAAAAATTCAGATATATAATATACACAACACAAGTGAAAGAGAGGAAACAATAAAGTACTTTATTTTTAATTTGTATTGTGTAATGTTTATTTTTTCATTAGTTTATACCCAATTACCGTGCTAGTAGCTTATCGATAAAAGCCTTGAATTTTTAGAATTCAAGCCTTGAATTTTGAAATTCAAGCCTTGAAATCCTTGAATTCTTTGAACTTAGATCACTGGACACCCTGAATGTACTTTCCACTGCTGACTAGACAAACAAATAACTGATTACATCTAGTTTGCTTCCCACCGTTAGAAAGATCAAACTATTCTCTACAAAATGGTATAAAGAAATCTGTGAAAACAAGGAATTGTAGGCATTATCTCGGTTGACAAATGTGCCTGTTTCATTTCTTGCACCCACTTGATTCTATTTCTGCTTTTTTACTTTGCGAATTTAATAAGTATAAAATTGTGTAATAAGATTGTGCGATAAAATAATAATAAAAACATACCTTCTTTATTTTTCTCTTCATTTGGCAACTACTCCCAACCCTCAATAACAATTGTAGCAACTTCTATACACGATTTTGATTTGACATCTCTATTGCTGTAATCCTTTAAAGTTATATCCCAAAGTGGTCTACGTAAACTTATTTCATTGATAAAAATATCAGTGTCAAAAGGCATGGTTCTGAAATCACTGAACGAGCATGAAAGCGCATATAAAGCAGGTGGAGCAGAGAAGGGTGGGGGAGCGACCAGTCGCCAAACGTGGACGGCTTCATTATATAACATGGGGAGCGCATTTGTCACCGCGACCAGAATACGCTCCCAGTCGTGTTCTATTTGCTGTCGCGGGTCGCCTAGCGTGGCCTTATCTCTATCATTCAATGCATTCCACTTTTTTTCTTTGTTGCAGCGACTAGGTCGCCTAGCGTGGCCGTATCCTTAAAAACATTTTTGAAAAGTTTTCAATTATGTCTTGATTAGAAATATTAGAAAAAATGTCTCTTTCTGATGAAAGGACCATCAGGTTTGATAGTCACTTATCAACCCTACTCGATCTTAGTCTGTTTTTCACAATTTTTATTTTGCTCATGGCCCTTTTGGCAGAACGGCTTGTTACAATGTGAATGATAACAATGTGGAATACATACATAACTTTCAGTTGTTTGAATCAGGTTTCAAAAACACTGGATTTTTCTGTGTGACATCTTCTCAACGAATACATCATGCCTCTTGTGTTCAGATGTAAAAAAACAGTAGCGCTCTTCAAAAACCTGGAATAGTCAAATGACTTTAATTACTAGTGCAAATCTATGCGAACTGCACCATACATAAAGTGCAGTCTCGCACTCATCAATGTTTTGAGACCGCAAAAGGTTCACCGCATGTTACCGGCTTAATTTTAAATTTAAACCTGTATTGTCACCAAAAGTAAGTACTTTTACCAGCCTCTCCCCTGGTTTCACCAATTCTCTTGCTTCCACGGATCTGAGCCAGTGGTGGCTTCTCTTTTCGTCACATCTTGGGTTGAATCTAAAATAATGGAGTACTTCAGGCATTCATTAATGTTTTGGAATATAGCTTTTGTAACCATTGAGGCCATAATGGATACTAACTAGGTCACATTTATTTCTGTAACTAAGAAAGTTCGACGCAATTTTTTGTTTCGCTTGTCATGCTTATTCTACTTTTTCAGCATTTATTCTGGCATCATGGTTGTGTTTTGCAAGTAGCCCAAAAGTTTATGGCGTTTTCCTTCGTTATTGCAATACGTTATTGTAACCTATTATCAAGATGCCGTGGAACTTTTCTGGCTATTACCACAATGTAATGGTAATTCCCATCTCTAGTTCTGTTTTAGATACTTGTATGTTGTATAGACTCAATCAGCAAGAAGTTTCATAACATAATAATAGCAAATTTCAATACACACTTGTGTGGATTACACTAGCGATAGTTTTTTTTTTGCTTTAGTAGTTTAGTAAATTTTAAACAAATAATGAAGGAATAAACTTTCACCATCTATATGAGTTTATTCGTTTTTGATGTACCGTATAATCTGTATTGTTGCAATTGTTTCTGTTTCTTTTTTGATTCTTATCATTCTTGATTTTTAATTTGTAATATATTTGTTTTCAAGGCAATTGAGAGGGGGGGGGGGCGGTTAGACGTTATATTTATATTATATAAATAACATATGAAAACCAAAGTGGGATACAACCAATAGTAATATTTTTAAATGTCAAACTACAATATAGAAATTTTTTTTAAATTGTGGAAACTTAAATTAATTTAAATTATCCATTTTCATAATTTTATAATTATCAACTATTTATCACGACACTAAAAATGACTAGTAAAGCACTGAGTGAAAATATAGAGGTTATATTATTGAGCTCAACACAGCTGTTATAAAAGGAGGGAAAGTAATCATGCGTTGTTCAAGTTCAATAGTTTCTTTACAGATTCCAGCACTTTACACAAAAAATAATATAATTTTGTAAAAATAAATAGATTTCCATAGATAAGTAATGCTACATAGAATCACGGTAGCCATACGAGTGTTAGCGGGATTTTGTATTGGGCACTCTGAGTGGCCATACGAGCTGGGAGGAACAAGACTACGAAAAAAATGCCAAGCTGATGCAGAAAATGGCATGGCCACTTCCAGTGGATACGACTCCAGAGGAAATTTTTTTTAAATGCTCTTTGAGCGCAAAGGGTTAGACTGTTACAGATAATTTAATGTTATATTTCTTTAAGCCACTATAGTCTAAATTCTACATAGTGAATAAACTGCATTAAATGTATTATTTATATACTGCTATTTACAAAAACTGGTTTTACACTTACAAATAATTACTGTATTATGAATCATTAATGTTGATGTATTTAATACTTAAACATTTTTTTTTTTATTAGGGCATAGTGAGTATCCAGATAAAATCTATGAGATTCTGCAAGAAATTGGGATAAAGGTTATAGAGCAGAAGATTGATAATGGAGGAAAGAAAATTTCTAGAGTTCAAACATTAGATGTGATAAACATCACATCAAAAACAAAGGTATTTTACATTGTTTAATAATCAAGGTTAGAAATATTTCATTAAATCAGTATGAACTTTATAATTTGACTCAAACAGTTTAAATGTTACAATACATTAAAACTGTCAGATCCGAGCGTTCTTGATGCTTGAGTAGGGGGAGGTGGGGGAATTCCGCGCACATCCCTACTGGCAGGCTAGAACGTTGCAGGTGCGCTATGACGTGATAGCATGATGCGGCGAAATGTGGAACTATATAGTGACAAGTTTTATTGAACTTCAAGGCTTTGTTGGGGTGAGACGTGTTTTCAAAGTTTTTTACTAGTTTTCAAGTAATAGTGAGATTGTGTGAGTTGTGTTAAGTACATACAAAACTGATTCTTGTGGTGAGTAGTACATATGTTTTACTTTATTTTAGTGATAAAACGATAGTTTTAGGTGTTCTTTGTTAAAAGTTATGACTAAAGTACTCGTAGAACTCCGGTTGGATGCGCTCGTGCCACCATAGTGGGCGGATTTCCCCCTCATTACGTTATATGGCTGTATTTGGGCTCTAATTTCTTGTTTGTTTTTTTTATAGATGCCACGATCATATAAACGGAAGTCGCAAAAGCAGTCTTGGCATGAGAGGGAACTAAAAACAGCACTTCAAGCTATAAGAGATGGGAAAAAATAAGGCAAGCCGCAAGGGAATATGGGATTCCTGAATCAACTATGCGTGATAAATTAAAAATCCCAGTGGGTGTTGTCTTACAGCTTAAGCTAGGAAGAAAACCTACTTTTAGTGTGGAACAAGAAACAGAACTCGGAGATCATGCTGTAAAGCTAGCAAATTTGTTCTACGGATTAACACCAATAGAATTGAGACGTTTGGCATTTGAATATGCCGAACAAAATAAAATAAAGCATGTGTTTAATGCTGAAGAGAAACTTGCAGGGAAAGATTGGTTGAATTTATTTTTTGAATTAAATCCAACCTTAAGCTTAAGAGAGCCTGATAATATTAGCATTAACAGAATTTCTTCATTCAACGAACAAGAGGTTACATGTTTTTTTGCAAACTTGGATCAGGTTTTTAAAAAGCACCCATACCTTCTAGAACGTATCTTTAACCAAGACGAAACCAGCATTTCAAATGTACAAAAAAGCCTGCAAAAGTTTTCGCACTAAAAGGACAAAAAAGGGTTGGAACGGCCACATCTGCAGAAAGAGGTAAAACTATAACGGTAATTTGTTGTGTTAGTGCTTCCGGAACATATATTCCCCCCCATGATCATTTACCTGAGAAAGAGAATGGCAGCACACTTACAGCGAGATGGACCGTTTGGTGTAATTTATGAATGTTCTAATAATGGGTGGACCAATGAAAATATATTTTTTGTTTGGTTTCAAAACCTTCTTTATCTGATCCAATCTTATTAATTTGTGACACTCATGAAAGTCACATTTCCCTCGAATCCTATGATTTTTCCAGGAAAAATCATACAACAGTAGTATCTCTTCCCCCCCCCCCCCCCACACACACACACACACCTTGCACTGCTTACAACCACTTGATATAACTTTCTTCAGCCCTCTAAAAGCTGTGTTGTCAAGAGAATTTAGTCTCTTTGACTCTTTATGACAAAACGCTCACAGAAAAATAGTAACAGCTGATTTTGCTATGTTGTTAAATAGAGCATACATGAAGGTTGCCACCATGGACAAAGGGATAAGTGGGTTTCGTAGTGCTGGAATCTATCCCCTTAACCCAGAGAAATCCACATCAGAGGATTTCGCTCCTGCACAAGAATTTCAGGAGCCTATAGTTTACCACGATAATGAATTGTCAATCCATTTGGATGAGTCTAAAACTCCTTTACAGCCCGATGCAGTTGCTCTTCCATTAAATTCTACTTCTTCCTCAAGCACAGATGAAGATGGAGTTCATGTCACAGTTTCATTTAAGCACTGTGACATTGCTCCAATTCCTAAGTTTAATGATAAAAACAAGCCAATTGCATCAGGCTGGAAGAAACATTCCGAAATTCTAACGAGCACACCTATTAAAATGAGAATGGAATCAAAGCTGAAAGAAAAGGAAGAAAAAGAGAGAACAGCAAAAGAAAGTGGAGAAATGAAAAATAATAAGATATTCGAGAAAGAGAACAAGAAAAGGGAAAAAACAGGGGAAAGAAAGGAAACAACAAAAAACATAGGGAAAACTAAAAAACATAACAATGAACCTATCAGAAAAAAATAACCCTGATAAGCAAGATGAAAAGAAAAAATCCTAAAGAGAAAGTTAAAGTTGTAGGGTAAAACCAAAGGCAATCGAAAAAAAGTAGCCTTGAGTGGAGTGGATTCCGATGAGTCAAAAAATCTTTCTATTGGAACAATTTGTGATGTCTTTATTTGGGATGATGTTGATCTTATGGATCAAATGAACGAAAAGTGCATCTATTGCAATGAAACCGCAAGAGAAAATGAAATGTGGTACAGATGTGTTACTTGTGGTTTTGGACGCACGCTGAATGTAGTGGCTCGGACAGTCCAGATGACTATGAATGTGATCTGTGCATAAAGAAAAAAAGCTAAGTAAAGTGAACACAATTATATAATATCAAAAGACATAATGTTAAATTAACAAATTATTTAAGTTTTCTTATATGTGCAAATACAACTAGCTGTATAAAAATGTTTTACTTTATTTGAGTAACGACGCATGAAATTACCCCTCACCTTGCGCGGAATTCCACGCAATTGCATATCTTATTAGTTTATTTTTTATTGTAGGATGTATTCATATTTAATCGTAATTTAATATATCACTTCGTTCTACAAATATTGGTGCAAATTAAGTAATTATTTAGGTTATTATAATTAAGTTATCATATTTAAGTAATTATTCTCTATCAGATGCAATCCATGTGATAGAGAAGTATGATGAGACAAGTAAATTCATATAATAAAGAAACAAAGAATGAAGGGTCTAGTAATATAAAAGACGCAAGATCTAGTAATCAAAATTTAATGAATTTGAATGAATGACGTTGTACTGCTTCACTTATCTAGCCAAGATGGCGTAAAGATTGTCTGATCGGAGGTGTGTGGTTTCTGTAATTAATTGTTTGTAAGGGAGAGTGAAGGAGTTGTGTTTGAGAGTTAAAGTTAACCATGTATATGTACGATTAATCGGCAGGTTTCAGCTAGTGATTTGAAAGGATTTATCGGATAACGTTATGTGACCATGTGCTTCAAGAACGACAGTGCGTTTTAAAGAACTTTTGGTGAAACGCAAGTATTAATAAAAACCTAGGTATATATTGAACTTTTAAAACGATCCTTTTTAAAAATTAATAATAATATACAATAATTTTTCAGTCTGCTTTAAATTCAATTTTTTCAAATATTAAATTGCGTCTTATTTTCATAAAATTTTAAGTTGTATGTTGTAAATCATAAAGTTATGTTTTGTATGTGATGTAATTTGAATGAATTTTTCTCTTGTAAAAATATTTGGAACATGAGTGAGTAAAAAAGTTTAGTTATTCGTCACGATGTCTTGAATTTCATTGGTTCCCACAATTGTCCATCTAGTAAGTACTTTAGCAGCTACGAAACACACCCCGGAGAATTAAATTAGAATAAAAGTTTGTGTAAAATACGATATGCATAATTAAAAGATATGACGCATATGAGATTATTTTGCGGGAAAGTACGCTTGCCACGTATGGTGCAATGGTACAATAGGCTTTGCACTATGACGTAGGTTGGCGCGATAAAGTGGGATAGTCACAGATGACGTCATATAGCATTGAGATATTATATGTGAAGGATTGACAGATGTTTTAAAGGTAAACAAAGAAAGTTTTTTGAGGTTAAGTGTTTGTTTTTGATTTTAAAGTAAAGTAGTTTGAACAGAGAGTGTTTTTTATTGGAATTAAATAATTCAGTGAGAGTTAACCCTCCAAGTGCTGACTATATTGCTCTTTAGTGCTAAGGGTTTTTTGGTTCCGTGCATGCTTATTAACTAAAATCATTATAAAATACTCACTAACAGTAAAGTAAGACTTATTATATATCATTTTAATCACAATTACATGATCTTTACAGTAAATAGCTATAACAGGCTTACCTTATATTTTTTATACTTTTTTTTGTTAACCAAAGTAGAAATAAAAAAAATATTTTTTTTTGTGTTCTAAAACCTCTCACTCAAAGTATGTAAAAAAAGTAATGTAGAAAATTCAATATAGCCAAAAGTTGCACAATTTTATGGTGAATAGAAATATATATAACACTACTACTTTGCTGTAAAAAAACAAACTTTTTGTCTATAAAAAAACTCCGTTTTTTATATAAAAATTGTTTTTTTGCACAAAGAAGAAAAACTTGCCTCTAAAGATATAAAAGTACTGTCTAGGCCCAATATTTATGGTTTTAATTTGTTATAAAGGAATAACACACACATTATATACAAAAAAAAAAAAGAAGAAAAAAATATTCACAGTTCAAAGTCTCTAAAAATCACTATTTTCAAACGCACCTCTAATAGCCCTTAAATTGCTAAGTTCACTCATAATTACTTAAAAAATAAATAAACATTTACAAAAACAAATAAAAATAAACTGATCTAAACTAAAAATGAATAACAACTAGTGGATACACAAACAAAATCCGAGTTCCGAGCGTCTATCTACGCTTAGGCCTACTACACGACTATATACCGTGTATAGATACTTGATTTGACAATTCTGCTGAAGGTTTGTTTGAGTTGATATCACTATGAAACTCTGAATTATAATAAAGTGACTCTTTCCAAACACAAACATACATAGAAGTATCCGATTGTATTAAAACTAGTCGTACATATTTACAAAATGTGTTGCGCAAACGTCGCATATGCGATGTTAGCACCGTAATGCGACTTTTATACATCGCATATGCGACATTAGCACTTGGAGGGTTAAGCAAAGGAGGATTCACATATAATCTTTTTTATTAATTTGAACAATTTTTTTTTTATTTTGAAATTTTTCTCGACCCATCATTTCTTTTTTTAACAAGTATATTTACAAATATTATATTATTTTTGTAACGCCTAACGTTATACCCTATTTGTTGGTGATTGGGCTTAGGTGCGCGAAATTCCCCCACCTTCCCCTATATTAGAACTGAAAGCTAACTTTGTTAATTAATTAACTTGTTGCCAAAACATTAATGCTCGAAATAAATTCTGAGTAAATTACTCAAAGAATGATGCAATTTTAAGAAGAAAGTTTCAAAACTTTTCAACCTTCATATTACCTTCAAAACATTTCTCGTACCTGGAAGCCATATTTCAAGTTTGTAGCATCTTGCAACGTAGCTAAATATTCCAAACTGGTAAACAAACGTAATTTTATGGTAATTGTTTACTTTGACTGCCTCAGTCCAAATAACGTCCAAACTTTTTTTATACATTATTTACGTGCTGAACACAATTAATTTAGCAATATTAAAGCCCTCACAACAAATTTATAGTTGTGTAATAATAAGAAAAATAATAAGACTTCACAAAGAAATGCAAGAATAATAAAAAAAAACTAAAGGGTTCTAACTTATAGTGTTTGGTCACAGTATGTTTACCTGTATTCAACATCTAACAGTGGAATGGGTAGTTCGTCACAGCAGCAGTGACACAGACTTGGATTATTAAGGTAACCAAACTTAAGTATATATGTCACGCGGGCTTTAATATTGCTAAATTAATTATGTTCAGAACGTAAATAATGTATAAAAAAAGTTTGGACGCTATTGGGGCTGAGGCAGTCAAAGTAAACAATTACCAATTTTATATAGAGATTACAGTACACATTTCTTGTTTTTATTACCTTTGAGTTGAAACTATAATTTTTTAAACTTTATGCACTTATTCTGAATGTGATGTTTTCAAAATCTGTGTTTGTATTTAAAAAGGAAAGAAGACTTACTGAATATGTGCATTTACGCTAAATCATACCAATTTAAAATTATTTTTGTATCTATCTGTAGCATTTTAAAGTATATTTACACTTTGGTATCATGTATTTGTATCTAACTGTCCATATTTTATACATGTAAATTGTATCTTTCAGGAGGAGGGCTGCATAAGGAAGTGTTTATCAGAAAATGCATTGTTAACGTTAGATAAAGAAAAGCCAAGTCAGGAGAAACTCTAATTTTTGTACGTACTGCCTTTTACATTCGTATGTTTAACAAAGCCTTCAAATTACTGTACATATCTATATTTGAGAAGAACAAAATCTTGATCATTGTAGGTTATTTTTAGTTATGATTAAAAGAGTATGTTATAAAAATAGCACACTGGCTATTTCCATTTTTTAAGTTGGGTATTTTAGCTTCTCTTTTAGAACTAAACTAAACAAGGATTATTATAAAATTTGTTTCACAGGTTTAGTACAATTTGATGTGATAAGTTTAATATTATGTATATTCAATTCATAAATTATTTATTGTAAGCCAAATATATTTAATTATTTGTTTGTAATGGAGATATGACTGTTTTTAGGCCAAAGGAATGTAAACTGTCTTGAAAGTTAAATCAGAAACCATTGAGAATTATTTACAAGATTTGAGTTCAGTATTCTGAAGTTTACCGCAAAACTTAGTACTTGGTAAAACATATAAATGTTAATTAGTAATTTATTATTACTCTTCTTTGTTGTAAATTTGCAAGTAAATTCTCATTTAAGCTATTTAAAAATAACAATAACTGTTTTTAAGAAACTTTGAGAATATGAAAATGAAAAACATTAATATGTACTTATTTATAAACTTAGCTAGCCCCCAGTGTTTATACTACTTTCTTTTTTTTTTTTTTTTTTTTTTTTTTTTTTTGGTTTTTAAAGGCGAAAAACCTAGGTGGTTATCATCGCCTGTATACTACTTCGCTATAATATTACAAAGAAAGAAACACTATGTAATGTTCATTTAATATTGTGTAATTGTGAATTAAATAATTTCATATATATTTCTCCTCACAATAATATTATGAATGAAATGGTGCAAGTAGTTCACCCTATAAGTTTTACTGATTGTTTTATAGTTATTTGTATTCATCCCACTTATTTTATGTAGGAAAATTAAAACCACATTTGTATGAATTTTTATTGATTTAAATATGATCAATTTTCTACTTGGTTTTTAAACCTACAATATTGGAGACTATTTTTCATAGATTTACACTTATATTTTAAGGTTCAGTATTTCCTTCTAAATATCTTGTTCAGAATTATTTTTGGTCATGATCTAAATAAACATTTTATATTTAAATAATAATATATATATATAAAATTCAATGAATGTCCGTCTGTTTGTATGTTTGTCCTTTATGCGTTACCAAACCGTCCATCCGATTGATTTGAAATTTTGCATAGTTACACAGGTTAACCCAGGGAAGGTTTTAGGCCATTTACCAAGGTCCTAGGACATTAGGGCTACGCCCCAGTGGCCCTCAAAGTTTCAATGTTAATCTTATGGAAGGTCAATCTTAAGGAAGAAGAAGAAAGAGTTTTATTAGGGGCACAAAAAACAGCTGTTCGTATGAAAAGCTTAAAACAGCTGATTTTGATCAACAGCTGATTTTGATCAACAACTGATTTGGATCAAAAACTGAATATAATTTTAGGTTAGGTAAATCAAGCAATAGCAATAGCGAAGCATTGGCGGGTCCACTAGTAATAATATAAAAATTGGGTTGAAAATGTCTGTCAGTCTTTTTTTGTATTTATATATTACAAAGGTATTTTTTAAATATTTTTGGTCTTGGCTGTCTTATTTCAAATTCATACTATATAAGCAATTTACAAACCACATTTCGTAAATAATTTATAAATATTAAATAAAAGTCCTACTGCAAGATCAGTAAATCAATTTGTTGTCCTCTTTGAAAAATAATTTGCATTCCTTGGATCTAAAAACATATTATTTCAAGTTTAGGAACAAGGAGATTCTAGAAATAAAAAATATACCATTTTCAGATGTAGTTAAAAGGTTTCCAAATGGTACTAAAATGTTTGTTATTTATTGCTTTTATCAGTTTTTAGAAATAATTAATGGTATTTATATAATTTATATATTTATATTGCAAAAACTAATTACTGTACAATACACTGTGATAGAATAATTTAACAAGGTATATTAAATGATGAATTTATTGAATTCCTGTGTTTATACGCATACATTTAATTTAGTAGCTTAAGATTCTATATTGTATAAATTGTAGTTAATTTGTTTTAGAAAATCGATAGTATATGAAGTAATATTTTTATTAAATTATAAACATATTTTTGAATATATAGAATGCAAATACTTTTTACAATTACAGTAGAACCCCCTCTTAACCGGCCTATCCCATAGAACAACAGAGTTTTTTTTTCTCTTACAGATTATATTACTAACTGTAACTGGCCTAAGTGTCAAACATTGATTGTTTGAAGGACATTTCCTGGAAAATAAAGCAGGGGGCGCAACATTGGGTGTTCAATGTGTTAGTGTTATGGCAGGAAGAACAGGGAAGAGGGAGCGTGAGTTTGATTTCTTCTTGCTTCCACGGCAACTGTATTATTTCTTAGAATCAATTGACAAAGCGTCATCCATGTTTCTTTTCTTCGTCTCTTGCTTTATCGGAATCTTTACTAAATTTCGTGGGAGCAAAATATTTAATATTTATAACATATTGAGTAATATGTTGAGCAGAAAAAAGATTAACAGCATTAGACGTGATGAGCGTACGAAAATGAAGGGTCTTGGCTTTAAAAAATATGTAAATTCAGTTTTCCAAGTTTATGTAAGTTTAAAATGTTTGATTTGTTGGTGTTTGTTCATGTATGTATGTACATATAACAAAATGAGTTGCAATAACGTCTTATTTGCTTGTTTGTTTATGAAGTATGTAGGTTATTTTTGAACAAAGATCTATTTATTACGGGAACCTCGGATCAACCGGTCAAACAGGCAACCGGCCAGGGTCTCGGTCCCGACCAGACTTGTTAAGAGGGGTTCTACTATACATTTTTAGATTGGACTTAGAAAAGATTTAGTATACCATCCTTAATATGTGCCTATAAGATTCCTAAAATATTTATGTTTGTATTTGTCAATTAAATATGTATTTTCGCTTTTGCTATAAAATTTAAACATAACAAAACCACGATGATTTGAAATATTTGAAAAACGATATAGAAATATAATTATTGTCACTATTAACTCCAAAACTGGCAGTTATTTTTATCATACAAACATAACCTCAAAAATGCTTATCCACATGTTCTTCAGTTAGCAGAACTTTATAGTTAATTATTATATACTATTATGAATTAAATTAAATCTTTATTTAAATTATATATTCTGAATTTAAAATACATTCATATTTAAAAAGTATTTGCAGATATTATGAACTTGGAACAAAATTATTAAAACAATTTGGAAAACTTGTACAAAAATTATTTTAAAACAAAAACATGTCGACTGAGACAGTTCAATCAGAATTCGGACGTATAACTCGTGACAGAAATATAGGTGAGCATGTATTAGTAATGAGGTGATCAAATGGAAATAATCGATTATTTCATAAACTCTCGATCGTTTGGCCAATACACAACTAAGAATGGAATGAATATTCGGGCTAGCTATCTTACCTCATGTAGTGCACAGTAAACTATCACATATGCTGCTAGTACTGTTGCCATGACAATACAATGTTTTTCTGTAGAGTGCAGCACAATAGCTTGACTGATTACAAAAGCTTAGTCTGGATTCAGTCCGTTACATAGAAAGTTCATTAAATCGAGGATTGACTGTAATTTTTAAAATAGCAAGTGATGGGGTATGAGAGATCTTGTTCCGTCAGTGTTACTTGTTTGTTTATCCGTTCTACGATTGACTTGGATCGTTTTTGTTGTGAAAGTTATGTTAGGCTACGTAGTAAAGTGGTTTACGCTATCATATTTAAGAGTGTACTTTTAATTTGTTTATAACTTTAACCAGTGGCGTAGGTAAAAATTTTGTTCAAATCTTATATTCTACTATTTCTCCATAGTGCTCTAGAAAAAATGTAAGAGCCTTTATTTTCAAGTTTTATTTCACAATATACTGTACATGTTTTTAACTTTAAACAGTAAACCATTAAATACAAGGTGTTTAAAAGCGGTAAAAACAAAACAATAAATTAGAGAGCTAAAGGTTTTAAGTTATTCTTTACAGCAACATAAGAAACTCCGGTAGATTAGAACGGAGCCGCTATTCCGAAAATCCGCCTATTCCGCACAGAGAGTTCAGAAAAAATTCAGATTTTTAAAATTTAAAAACAGGAGAAATTAAAAAGACATTTGTGAAAAAACATACATTTATTGTTATACAAAGAAGTTAAATAGAGACATACATAGAGCCTAAGCTTGATTAAAACGCCTGAAACCAAATTGGAATGAAAGCTGGTTACTTACAATATATGTCTGCTCCATTTATACAATTCTGTAGAATGAATCATTTTTAATCATTGCTAAACAAAAAGAAAAATAACTACTTTACAATCATTTAAGAAGTAAAGTCAGTGATTTTTTTCTGGCATAGAGCAATGATTTCTGACAAATGGCGTAACATCATTCGGATGAAGCGTTTTGATCGATGTAGCGTAAGGCGAGCTCAAGAGCATTTGCCACTTCTGCCTTATACCGCATCAAGAACAATTGCAAGTGTAGGTTTGCACCATCCGTTTTTTCCTTCCATTGCGTTAATATTCCGTTTTATTCTAAAAACGGAAGGGATATGTTGTTCGAACTGTCCGTTTTGTCATCCCGCAGTCTGTCGTTAGTACTGCATCGTTTTGAAAAAAGATCGAGAAAAAAATAAAATTCCTTCTAGATAACAAAAACGTAGGAGAAAACGGATGAACGCAACCGGCAGGTGGCAACCACTACTACTACATAGTGCCTAGCTGCTTTATCTAATCTTTCCTTCTTTCTGACGGACCTGGTATCCGTTTCACCGGACGCTTGTTGCCAAAGCTTCCTTCCTGCAAATCGGATGGAAAACTTAAAGGAAATAAACCCGGACAATTCCAACAGGCCTATAAGAATTAATGTGTCGTTAGGGAAAAACGGATGGTGTAAACCTACACTAACAAGTCAATACGCTGATATTATTCATGAAATCCGCCTATTCCGAATTCCCGCTAAACCGAACACAGTGTTCGGTCCCAATTAGTTCGGAATAGCAGGACTCTACTCTATTAAGTTTCTTTTTAAACTTTGAAAGCTCATCTAAAACTTCAATTAGGAGATGGAATGCTGAGCATTCAGTCTTGTCTGCAACAATAAAAATAACATATCGATGAAAATAATTTGGTTCTGTGTTGCATTGTGTTATTAAAAACGCTTTGTTTAAGAAGGGGAAAAAGAAAGAGTTCCTAATTCAAATTTTGGCCATAACAGTAATTGTTAATTTTTTTTAAATCAATTTTCGAGTCAAACAATTACAAGTTTCTCATTGAATCTGAATCCGTATTTTTTTCTATTTTATACTAAGTCTTGTAGATAGTAAGAGAAGTAAAAAAACTTTAATTGTGTGACTACAATACTTATATGCTGAAAAAATAATATAGCAGCTACCAAAATTTACTACAGTATGTTTCAACTTCACTTCTAACAAATATAAAAAATCTAAAACTAAAATCGCAGTATTATTTTGTAGCCTATCGACACATTACTCCACCAAATGGGATTGAATAGCTGAAATTTAGATTCATATCATACTGCTATTTTACTATAAATGACTAGCTGGCCCGATCCGGCTTTGCACAAATAGACAAATCAAAGTTAAATGTATATTAACAAAAAATGTATCAATAAACATATTGTACTATGTATTTCTTATGGAGATTTTTAGTAACTTTGACATGCCCAAAAATTTCAAATTTTTTTAAAACCTTTCTTAGCAAGCACCTAGGGCCCCTAGAGGAAGCTACATACCAAATTTCATTCCAATCCGTTTGGTGGTTTTTGAGATTTTGTTGAGATTCAGTGAGTGGTGTTTGGATTATATATATATATATATATATATATATATATATATATATATATATA
>JAGFPH010011189.1:0-20188 GCA_018207615.1 Philaenus spumarius
AATCGTTTTAAATGTTACTTTACAATAACTGATAAATCAAGAACATATTATTATTAAACTAACTCGAGCATATTTACATAGTAATATAAGTGTCCTTTTAAAATTCCAACGTATGCCAAAAAATAAGTAAAATAAATAAATAAAATCAGAGTCAATGTAACAAGGAACGTATACTAAGAGTAAAATTATCACAATCATATTTACACAGCCATCCAATTTTAAGCAAAAAAAAAAAATTTTATAAGTTTTTTTTATAAGTTAGAAATGTCTTCAGGCAAATCACAACAAATTTTACATTATCAGCAAGTACAATAGCAGCTTCAGTGATCCAGTACTTTTATTTAGAAAAAATAATAGGGGCCATGAAAGTTGTGAAAAAAGAATGTCGGGTGCCTGCAATGTTCCATATGTTTATGTTTTACTAGGGGAGACCCCTGCGTGATCCGCACGCCAACCCCCAATGAAACCTTCTAAAAACATTTGTTATGTTTTATATATAATAAAGATGGAGGATTAATAATAACCTCAAAACTGAGATGGTAAATAATGTTAAATGTTCAAATTAAATTATTTCTTATATTTTATAACAGCAGTTACAGTAATGGTTAAAAGAACCAGCAAGGCTCAGTTCTGCACTTTAAAACCGTAACCTAAAAGCTAGAAATACAAAAATAATTGCTTCAAATTTTGAAATCAGCTGTTAATGGAAATATTGGAGCAAACAGCTACATTGTGTTATTTTATTCAATTGGTTAATAAATATAAATACATGTTTTGGTTTATCATTCTAGGCCTAACCTAAGAATTTTTTCCGACTAAATTTACAAATATTGAAATAAAAAAGGTTCTTATCGAAATGAATTATAGCCTGTTACTCAGGGGCAGTGTAGCTTTTTATTAGTAAAACTATTTTTTCAATCGGTTCAGTAGTGCCAGAGATTATAATATTATTTGATTGATTTATTAATTATTGTACAGTGACATTGCAAAATCTATATATCTAATTCCGTCCAAATTGGCAAATGAAATTGTGAGCGAACGGTAGGTCGTAGAAAGCTGGCAGAAGTCTCACTTTAGAGGCCTGGGCATGAAATTTTGGGGAAAATATTCATTTTTGTTAATAATTGTGTCACAAAAATTTGTTTCGGAATAAAATAATTACCATTTAAATAGCATGGGAATATGTAGGTGTAAATCAGGTGATTGTATATAATTCGAAAATTCAGCTAGGCCTATCATAACAACACCTGAATGTGCAGTTTTGTGATGTGTTTTGTTATTGTAGCTGTGTTTTTGTTTCAAAGTGAGAATTAAAATCAAAGCTTAGGCTATATGATTAAACACATTATAAAATTATTTCAACTGTACTTTTTTACTGTAATGAATAACGCTGGAAGACCACCCGGCAAAGGTAGGCCCTCTGCTCCTAGAAATATAGTCTATATATTAGGGGCTATTGCCCCTACAAGCCAAAGTATATTTGTAATTATATTGATTTTACTCTTAGTATACGTTCGCTGTTATATTGCTTCTGATTTAGTTTCTTTGTGTTATTTTGCATATGTTTGAAATCACTACTAGAACTACTGTAATTATGTATGTTATTGTGATCGTGCTAATCCAAATAAATGTCAATAACCATTTTTAAGTAGTCAAATTTATGATTTTGTAACCTACTGACCATAAAACCGCTTAGAGTTGTCACGATTGTACCGTGTTTGGACTCATTTTGCGAGGAATAATATTTATAATTCAGTAATTAGAGTAAAAATTAAGTAAAGTTAACAGTTAGAAAAATGTGATTTAGTAGCACTAGAGTTAGTGATTTATAGAACGATCAAGCGGCAGATAAGCCGTGTGAATGTGCCTGAGCGTGGGGGAGCTGAGAGATTTTACTCAGGGCGCACGGCTGTTTGGACAAACTATAGTTACCTATCAAAACCTTACAAAGAAGTCGATTTTGTTTATCAGTTTTGCCTTTGGATAGTATGATTTTATTTACAGAATATATTTTATATCTCTTTTTTAATTAGCGGTGAAACTCAATTTTCAAATTCATTTACACACAAAAAACGGATACAGTCATGCCCTCAAAGAGAAAATTTCTCGAGACAATTGCTAATGAAAAGGATTAAAATAAATTACGTCCAAGTAAGGTACTACATTTCGTCAAAGCATCCGAGGATAACAAACCGATTCTAGGAAATAGGGACTATTTTAGGGCAGTGACCTTGGCAAGGGTTATTAGTCCTTCGCAACGGTATTGATGTCAATTAAGCTGGATCTGCATACAATGGTTGACAAGTGGATAAAGCAAAACATCTTCACTACTTGTCTTCAATTCTTTGACGGAGGTCTTCAGGTAGTTCAGGCCTAGATGTTAACGCCCTAAGAGGCTATGTTACAACCGTCTAAATATAATTTTACATTTTATCGGGGCGGTCAAGGTATAAGTTTCAATTAGGTTATAGGGTTATATTCGAGCCAATAATATTTACAGTATTCAGGAAGTCATAATTTTGTCATAAAACTTGAAAACCATCAAAGTTAATTAATTCTGAAATCCGTAAAATTGTTTATACAAATTGATTTTCACGTGAACGAGTGTACAGGATTGTGTCACGTGACAACCATCCAGTTGGGAGTTGGGTAGTTGTGTCGCCCACCAAGCGTTCCGTACTGTAAACGCTTTATTAAAATTATAGTTATAACTTAAACTTTTAACTCTTGATGTTTTAGCAAGTCGTACCATTAAGGGTCTGCTGTAGTGGCGGCCATCTTGGATTTTTATACCATAAGGGCAATGTTAAATTGCAAACCATTTATTTCATTTATTTTTTATCATACAATTGTTTGCAAGGTCTCATTTTAACAGTCACAATACGCGTCCATTTTGTGTTTCACATTTTTTTAAAATTGTTTTTCATTTGTCACGTAATTGACATTTTTGAAGAACCAAGTTTGAACTTTTTTCTTTACACAATAAAAAATGTACAATTAAAAGTGAAACGCAAGCCGGATCCGCAATTTTATAAAGAATATTCAGTTCTTTTTTTCAGATCTCAATTACAAAAGATGGATTTATAAAATGGTTTGAAATGAGGCAGTGGCGCTCAGCTGCAAGAAATTGCGCTGGCGTCGCCGGTGCTTACTTGTTTACTGGAGCAGAGCCTTGACAAGCTAGAGCTTTACAAATACATAAAAATCAAAATTTCAAGCCCAATTTGTCAAAAATAGTTGGGTTTGTCCAAAATAAGCAAAAAATAAATGTCCTTACAACAATGTATAAACTCCGAGAATGTAATAGACTACAAAATAGGTATTTTTTCATTAGACTATCCTATTTAAAGTTAGTCGCCATATATTCAAGATAGCTGATATCGCCATGTTTAAACCACTAAGTCACACAGCATAGACAATCTTTAAAAATTAAACCTCTTTTTATCTTTGTTACAAGCCGGGAATTCTGCCGTGTACAGACTTTTCTAAACGTGGTATGTACAGGGTGTTTCAGAAATCTCTAGCAATATTTCAAGGCATTGTTTTCGGACCAAAAGCAAATCTAAATATCATATTAAATGGTCCAAAAGTTACTCAAACAGGCGCCATTTTATTTTGTCACATATTATTTTTTTTTTCAAAAACTGTTATACGTAGGCCTATAATTTTGAAAGTTTGCTTACAGTTTTATAACGATTGGGAAAACATAATTAATACTTTCTGAAATCCAAAACCAAAATGGCGGCCATTTGAAATCTTTGTACAGGAATAACCTTAAAATGGCTGATTGTATAAAAATGATAATAGGTAAGTTGAAGATAATAACAGTATAATAATTATGTACATACAATATTGTTGGGTTTACTGTGTTGGTATAGTATGCCGGGTTGAAGAAACCAATTATTACACATAACTTAACTATTATCCTTCATCTGATTGTTTTGACAATTACACCATCCGATAGGGCATCAAAAGGGCTACAAAAAAGGAGTCTTAGTATTTTTTATAAATGTACGGTTTTGAGTTTTGAAATTTCCAAACAGCCGCCATTTCGAAACGCATGATCGGATATAGCAGCTTATTTTTCTTGAGATAGATCATTGTTAGGTTAAACTTCATGCCAAGCTTGAACTCAATCAGTCAAGTATTTCACTAGATATGAACTATTTTGTACAAAAGAAAACAACATGGCGGATATCATGAAAACGAATCGTTTTAGGGCACATGCTTATTGGAACTTTTTGATTTATTTTTATTTAAGGAACCCACTCCAGAAGTTTCGAGTCCTATTTAAGAAACACTCTGTATAATATAGGGACACGAACAACTTCTAGTCAACCCGTAACTTAAAATCAAATTTCCAATCTTCGTTCACTTTCCACCGTTTCCAGGAACTAACTGTTTCAAGTGCGTTGACTTTTTCGGAAATCTGCGGCCCTAACCCTAAACCCTCCTTTGACTTCACAGCCATCCTGTCGACCATCCTCCTTAAGTCCTTCCTTTGTAGGGATCAGGTTCAAAAAACTCTTAAGGTAATGGTGTCGCGACACTCCATTGTAAATGGAAGACAATGGTTGGGACATGATGGGGGTGAATATTTACAAAGTTTCCTTCATTTAACAAAACGAATATTTGACACAATTGTTTGGTGATCCGTGAAGTATTTAGCTACAGCTGTGTTTCTAATTAAGCAGCACACACGTTAAACAGCGAGAAATGTGTTAACAATTGCAAACACAATGGAAATATATATATATAAAATGGCGACAATTTTCTGCTCTCAATACATTCTTGTTTAAAGATGTTTTTCAATGGCCAAAATTTCTCCATGGACCACCACGAAAATCCACTGACACAAACAACATATTATATTAAAATCATGACTACTACAATCACGAAATTTTGTGTTTTTATTGGTGCACTTTAATTTGGGATATTTCGAAAACTGATATTTAACATTTTGTTTATAAGAGTATGTATGGTAAATATTTGGATTTTTAAAATGATTACATTGTTGTTTTACTTTCTAGAAGGAAAACTTCTTTTTTCAGAAATTTAAACTATTATTTGTAAACGTCTAGTAGGTAGTATATTTAAATTTGAAGTTAAATTTATTTATATCTTAACTAATGTTATATATATCTATCTATATAAAAGCGAAATGGCACTGATTCATTCATCAGCAGAACTAAAAATCTACTGAACCAAATGAGTTCAAATTTGGCATGCATGTTCAGTTGGACCTTTAGACGCGCACTAAGAACGGATTTTGAAAACATCCCAAAGATACGCCCAATATTCGCGTTTTTCTAGCGATTTTTTGCGTTTTCTCAGCTTTTTCGAGAACTAATTGGCAGAAAATGTTGAAATTTGGTACTTAGGTTCGTTTAAGGCAAAAAATGTTTGAGATTCTCCCAAAATTACGCCAGAAATAGGCGTTTTTGCATTTTTCCTTGCGTTTTTGATCATCCTCAAATTACGCCCGAACGGATTGGAATGAAATTTGGTATGTAGCTTCCTCTAGGGCCTTAGGCGCTCACTAAGAAAGGGTATGAAAAATTTCGAAATTTTAGGAGGGGTTTGGGGGGATCAAAGTTACTAAAATCATAATTTCAGATCTTTTATTATTATGACAATAGTGCTTTTATTATTTAAGATCTATATATATAAAAGCCAAATACCACTCACTAACTGAACACTTCAAAAGATTACAATTACGTTAAAAAGACTGAAAATACTAACCACCACGGGCAACGCCGTACGTGTCAGCTAGTAAATTTATAAATATACAAATAAATAAAATTGAAGTGTCTGTCTGTGATTTCAAAATATAAGATTTTTTCTTAGCTCATACGGTAGTTCAGCCATTACCAAAACCTAAACACACATTTATAATTTTTTTGTCTGTTTCTTCGGGGCTAATTTTCGGAATGGCTGAACCGATTTTGACGAAACTTTCACATTTAGAGGACTTTTCAGAGAATGTTGTAGGCTACTTTTTATTCCGAAAATATTTTACTCCTGTTAAAAAATTTAAAAAATTTAAAAATTATAGACAAAATTAGGGATTTTGTGGACAACAAATGTTGGGGATATTGCGTGTCTATTTCGATCTATGTCTTACATTACGCACAGGTCACAACTATCCCCCCTCCACAAAACTTAGGTCCAAGTGCCTATGTCCTAATCAATCATCATTTGCGTACAAATTACAAAACAGAAATTGAAAAATTATAAACAATACTATTGATTTTGTGATTTGTATTGGCATTACCATAAGTCAACGCAGATATTGGCGAGCGAAGCGAGTTTATAAATAAATCTCAAACAAATGTATAGAGTTATTGAAATTATTGTGAAGGATGGAGCATCTCAATATATATTTAACCTAAAATTGGTCTGCCTTAGTTACCTTGAAACATATTTCAGTATGTTGGTTTTTCATGTAAATTCTACTTCGAGAACAACTTCAACCAAGGTCGTATGTTACTTTTGAAAATTATCATTTTATTTTTTTTAAAGTAGTTAGAGGTTTTGGCACACTTGCATGTAATGAGATAAAGTGTACACAACAATATTTTCTATTTATAACCAGTGGTTAGAGCAATACTTCGCAATTGCTTGATTTAATTTTAAGTGTAGCTGTCCCATTTCATTACTTTGACGAAAGTAATCGAATTGCAAATGCTTTTTATGCCACTTAAGAATAATATTACACAAATATATTACACAATTTGATAGCTAAGAAGTTTAATTATCGCATATATTATTTCTCAAGACTATTTTTTTGTCGGTACGCCATAACTTCCTTAATACATCATCAAATTACATGAATGAGGCATCATTTTAAAGCTTTCCTTAACCACTACACGGGAAAAATAGACAAACAGCTTAAAATTCATGTTTTAATAACAAAAATTGATTTAAAAAACTTTTATATTATACTCTGTATGTTCCTAATGAAAGGCGCCATCTACTAACCATCTGTTTAACTAGCATGACAGCTGTTAGTTAGATTGTTTACACTGTAAGATTGTATAGGGAAACTGTTATTTATAAACCAATGTTAATAAATAAACTTAATTAACTGAATTAAATCAACGTGTTAAATCAGGTAAATGTAGGCCTACTCCGAACTTGCGAAATATTCGCACGGGTCAGCTAGTATATATTATTTCTCAAGGCCATTTTTTTGTCGGTACGCCATAACTTCCTTAATACATCATCAAACTACATGAATGAGGCATCATTTTAAAGCTTTCCTTAACCGCTACACCGGAAAAATATACAAAATACAATTATACGAAAAAATAAAATTTTCCTGGCGTTGGCAACACTGATGATAACAATACCCAGCTGGAGAGCTGCCCTTACGCCACTACATTGCTATATGACGCACTAAATACGCACTATACGATTCTTAATATACGGTGTGTACTTTAATCAAGTGGGATTTAAGTAAGTTAGAATGCGAATGCTTCGCACGGGTCAGCTAGTGTACTTTATTTCATTTTTACATTTAATGATATGATTCAATCTAAATAAATGCAAATATCTTCAAAACGGTTTGAGATATGGATTTGCAGTTTTCACCATTGATTTTGTCTTGAAATTCTACATTGGAATGATGTATCACATGACCACTTTCCTATTTAAAAAAAAAGTTTCATTCAAAATGGCGGATCCGAGAGAGCGAACCAAAATTTTGACATTTTAATAAAATGGTATTTTTACATAGAGTAGGTTCCTCAATCACACCAACCTTAACATTTTCCTTATATAAGAAATATTAAGTCATTCTCATACTTTTCACCTACCCTGTATAGGCTACCATATCTATTCTTAGTAATATCACATTATTCTCTTTCGTTTATAGCCAATTTGTCAGTTTTGTTTATTTAAATTACTTGTCAAAAGTTTTTCTACGATTGGTCACTCAAAATATAAATTGACGGATTTCAACAAATTCGAAGGTTTGAAATAACCACCTTTGACTCAAAACTACTGGTAAAACGTAGTAATTAATTTACACATGGGTAGTAATATAAATAGTCTGACAGAGATTGAACGTCATTGTTAGAATAAGACCAATTAATTTTTTTTTTAAATAGACAAAGAAGGATTGATAGTAGGTCTACATGTCGAAATGGTTTAGAAATTCAAAAAATACTATGCAAAAATAAAGGACAAAATAAAAGTTATATTATTTTTAATATTTAATAATTTTATTTACCTGCTTCACGCTTCCTCAGCATGGGTTAATTTAATTTAATTACAAGTGAAAAAACATAGGCCAAGACCGGGATTTGAATCTGGAGTGATCATGGAAGCTCAGTCGGTAGAGCGTTACCACGGAAAGGTAAAGGTCCTGGGTTAAAATCTCGGTTTTGGTCCATGTTTTTTCACTTGTAATTCAATTAAACATTATATGATTGTAATTGTAACCGTCACTGATGATGACGATTTGTTCGTCGAAACGCGTTTGACTAAATTTTGTTCGTGAGAAACTGTTGGTTTTATTCTTTACACATTGTGTCTTAAAGTTCAGATTTTCTTATCCGCGGTAGATTTAAATTTCATCCTGATTTTATTTCGTCTGATATTTTTGATTTTATTTAATTGGTTTGTTAAAGTCAAGTAATTTCGGAAAAATGGCAAAGAAACTTTCCGAACTAGAGGTTGTCTACAGAAGTACGTGTTAAATAGTGTCTTTGTATGGACACTCTGCAGGGGATGAATATTGTACTCTACCACCCCTTGTCAACACCCACATACATCTTCCGTCTGTTCTGCCTGTGAATGGCAGAGCACAAAATTCTTTATTGAAGGAAGGTGGCTTTTGTAGTAAACTTAGAGAAGTATTCTTTCAACTAAGGGGCACACAACTTTGGCAATGTTCAGATTAATATGTACAGCGATCTTTTATCGGGGGTAGGGGGCTGCAACAATTGGCAGATTTTATAATAGTGATAGGATCTACATAATACGTTTTAGGTATGTTATTCGGTAAGTTGTCGGGTTTAAAATATTTTCTCTCTTTTGAGAAAGAACAACAATAATAAATGTTAAAATTATCAGTTCAGGACTTCAAATTATAAAATATAGGTATTTTAACGATCGTAGCTCCTTAAGGGGGCGCTTCCCTGTCCGCCATATTGAATCTAATTCCCATAAGAGCAATGCTACAGAATAAGTATTTTTTTCTGTTAATTCGTGGAATAAATTAAAAAATTTGGTTTCATTTTGAAGTAGCCTACTATCATATGCGGGTGTTGATTGCCGAATACATTTGCCAAAACCGTGTTATTGTTTTCATAAACGTATGATATAAATAGTAAAAAATAGTAAACTTTATTAATTTTTTACTCAATTGCAAAAAGGGATATTGCAAAAAACCTTAGCAATCAACACCCACATCTATTTTACTTTAAGAAAAAAAGAATACAGCTTTCGTTTTTTGACAAAAACAACACAAAAATATGCTTAAATGAAGGTATGTTTTGGTTATTTAACATTGAAATTGGCACCCAACTTCGCCGTTTTGAATGTAGGGAGCCGAGCCTTAATAGTCGCTGTCAGCAGTAATGTTTGCTCGACGGTTTTATATAATTATATATTTTTTTTTTGCTGTGTTTTTATTTATGGGGTGTCCTACGAAGAGGTTCAAACGTTTGATTTTGTACAGCTTGCCCATTAATGCATCGATCTTTTTGAAACGTTACACTCCCCACAATAGAGGCTTTTAAAATGTATTCTGGAAGTTTTAGCAGCGTAACACTTGCAGAAACAAAATGGTGGAATAATGAAATATTTATTAGTTTTCTCCCTTTGTAAATAGGTAGGCTTATTTAAATTATAGGCTTTTTAGCGATATTCCATAGGAAAAATGAGCTATTGCAGTGGCCCTTATGGTAAGACCCAAGGTCGGGAGTAGCAAATGAGCACCGATCATGGTCCCCAGAACACGTTTTGGGGTGTCATTAAAAATCATATATGTATATATTTATGTATGTATGTGTGCGCACTCTAACGGACGCAATTTACGTCCGATTTGGATCAAATTTGGTACACACATTGGGTTTCTAAGTCGCTTGAACTGGTAGGTTAGACAAAAAAATTGACAGGAAGTAGACCAATTTTTTGACCGGAAGTAACTTTATGTATATATGTATGCGCACTCTAACGGACGCATTTTGCGTCCGATTTGGTCCAAATTTGGTACACACGTTGGTTGTCTAAGTCACTTGGACGAGTTCGTTAGCCAAAAAAATTGACCGGAAGTACCATTATATAAGTGTGCGCACTCTAACGGACGCATTTTATTTCTGATTAGGTCTAAATTTGGTAAAAAATTGACCGGAAATACCATTATATAAGTGTGCGCACTCTAACGGACGAATTTTATGTCCGATTAGGTCTAAATTTGGTACACAGGTTGGTTTTCTAAGACGCTTGGACGAGATCGTTGGCTAAAAAAATTGACCGGAACCAGACCAAATTTTTGGCCGGAAGTATAATGGATATAACTGTGCGCACTCTAACGGACGCATTTTATGTCCGATGTGGTCCAAATTTAGTTCACGGATTATTTTTCTAAATCGTTTGGACGAGTTCGTTAGCCAACAAAATTTACCGGAAGTGGAGAATATTTTTGGCCGGAAGTATCATGTATATAATTGTGCGCACTCTAACGGACGCATTTTATGTCCGATGTGGTCCAAATTTAGTACACAGGTTGCTTTCCTAAGTCAGTTGGACAAGTTCGTTAGCCAAAAACATGACCAAAAGTAGACCAAATTTTTGACCGAAAGTAAAAAAATTTAGATTTTTCGTACTAAATTTAATTTTATTGAAGTTTTCTTTAAAAAAAATAGACATACGAAATAATTCTGCACATTTTGTTTTTTTACGCGACCTTATTCCCCCAAAAACAATCAAAACGTAAAATACCGTAAAAGTACCAGTATTAAATCCACGGCTTTTACCGTGGTGACCGATGGTAATATATTTGGTACATGCTGGCAGCACTTTCGTGAGTTAATCAATTTCCCAAATAGTTGTTTGAAACCCAAAAACATATATAAATTTAATTTTGGAAATTCGCTCAACTCACGTCAGCGGTTCAGCTGCGTGGTCGAATTATTTTTAGGACTTCTATCACTTTCCGAAGTTATCTCGGTTACTAGCTACTCATCCTGTTTATAACGGAGTACTATACTTCCTTTTGGCTGTACAGAGTTAGATTTCCAACATTATTCACTTAAAAGCCGTTTTGGCTGTAAATATTTTTAATCATTAGCGATGCAATTTTTAAACCGACCGAAGAGAGCGACCGCGATTGGGAGAAGAGAGATGGGGGGGGGGGGGGGGAGAGGGAGAGAGGAGAAGTTGACCAGATTAGTACGACGACAGTTTCTTGTAACAATATCTTCCAGCTGATCTCTTACCTGTCAGTGGTCCGGTGATCCTCTTCTCCAGACTTCAAAGGAATTTCCATAAAAAACTGTTCTACAAAGGTGCTTCTACATAATTGGTTCGAGAGATCGACGTGTTGTTGGAAACGAGGTATCGATTAATCGTACAACTATTGTAGCGATTGTGGAATGATTGATGGAGTACGGTCCCGGAGCTGGAGGAAAACAAAAGATCTAAACGTGAGAAAAGTGAACAGTTTGTCGGTACAAGGACAGAGGATGTTTCTGTTTCTCTAGCTGAAGTACATTCAGTTGTTAAACAATTTGGGCAGTTTTAGTTAAGTGTTTTGTAAATGAAATCAGGGCCGGTTCGAGGGGTTCTTTTGGAACATGCGAGATCAGGGTTTGGCGCCCATCTCTTATAAACTTGTTCGTCTTTTAATTAATGGGATATATAATAATTGTATTGTTTATTACAAATTAAAATAAACAATCAAGTGAGTACATTAGTACATAAGGTTTTAGAAATAAATCAAAATAATGTTTTAAACAAACTGTAACAAAACCATAAGAATAGGTGATCATAATATATACAAACTGTTTGAAACATGTAATATATAATGTGTTAGTGAATCAAAAGTATGTAGCCTACATTTCTTGAAATAAATTAACAGCAAACTAAACACACGCTTTTGTGCGACATTATTATTACATGACAAAATGTAATGACACATATAATGTACTAGCTGACCCGTACGGCGTTGCCCGTGGTGGTTGGTATTTTCAGTCTTTTTAACGTAATTGTATTCTTTTTAAGTGTTCAGTCAGTGAGTGGTATTTGGCTTATATTTATATATATATAGATCTTAAATAATAAAAGCACTACTGTCATAATAATAAAAGATCTGAAATTATGATTTTAGTAACTTTGATCCCCCAAACCCCTCCTAAAATTTCGAAATTTTTCATACCCTTTCTTAGTGAGCACCTATTATGACCCTAGAGGAAGCTACATACCAAATTTCATTCCAATCCGTTCGGTAGTTTTGAAGAAATCGTTTTTTAATAACTTCGATCCCTTTAAACCACCCCCTAAAATTTCAAGTTTTTTCAAACCCTTTCTTAGTGAGCACCTTCGGCTCTAGAGGAAGCTACATACCAAATTTCATTTCAATCCGTTCGGTAGTTTTTGAGAAATCGTGATGAGTGAGTCAGTGAGTAAGTGAGTGTTTTTTCGCTTTTATGTATATAGATTATAGTGAATTGCACATAATTATGAATAAAAACCTAAAAAGAAAATTACAAACATAATATCGTATTTTATATTTACATTTAAAAAAAACTGGCTAATAGAATAATAAGTATCATAAAATACTTTTTATGACAAACATATAAAAACAACCTCTTCTCGCCTTATGCTTGGCAAAGTCTTTCAAAATTGAATCTGTGTCAAATCTTAACAACAAATTGAATAAATAAAAAACATATAAATTGTACATTATGTTGTACAATATATTGTATTTTGTTTTTACATTAAATGAAAAAATGACTAATAGTATAACAAATACTGTATCACAAATTACTTCTTTTGAACAAACATTTCTCGCCTTAAGCTTGGCAAAATCTTTCAAAATTGAATCTGTGTCAAATATTAACAACAAATTAAATACATAACAAACATATATATTGTACATTATACTTTACAATATATTGTATTTTGTTTTTACATTAAATGAAAAAATGACTAATAGTATAACATGTCATGTATCACAAATTACTTCTTTTGAACAAACTTTTCTCACCTTAAACTTGGCAGTCTTTCAAAATTTAATCTGTGTCAAATTAAACAACAAATTAAATCAATAAAAAACATATATATTGTACATTATATTGTACAATATATTGTATTTTGTTTTTACATCAAATGAAATAAACGGTACCAGGAACTTTCACATACTTTCTCACAAACATATTTAAATTATTAAATAAATAATTACTGTGACTTCATAATTGTAGGTGGGGCAGGAGAGGTGATATTAAAGTAGGAGATTGACTAATAAATATTATTATTATTAGCTAGAGAGAGAAACTATTGGATCGATTTCGAACAAATTTGCACCAAACACGTCAATTAGGTGTGTATAGATGCACGAAAAAAGGTTTTGAAATTTTTGAAAAACAACCCCATTTTCGGCCAGAAAACCCAAAAAATCTATTATTATTATTATTAGCTAAACGAGATATTTTATAAAGATGCGGTTTTTTTGCATATGGTAGGGTACATTAAGGGCTACAAATAAGTAAAGTTTTATCAAAATCGTTAGAACCGTTTATTTGTAAAAAATAATAAGAGATTTTTGGGTTTTTTTGTCCAAAAAGGGGGTTGTTTTTCAAAAATGTTCAAAACCTTTTTTCGTGTACCCATACAGGCCTTATTGACCTGTCTGGTGCAAATTTGTTCGAAATCGATCGAATAGTTTTCTCTCTAGCTTTGCATACAATATACAGACAGACATTTTGTAAAGAAAACACTTTTTTGGTTTCAGGGGGTCCCAAAACGGATATTTCCACAAAAATTTCAACATCGATTTTTTTTGCGATCACTATACTTTTTCTATACTATAGTATAGTGATAAAGTAAAATTGACTAATAGTGTAACATAAATGACTTCTTTTTGCAAACTTTTCACATAAAAACATAGTTTTCTCGCCTTAAGCTCAAAGTCTTTCAAAATTGAATCAGTATCAATAGTGTTTGAAATTTGGTTTTCAATAGCCATTGTTGCCATTCCACTTAGAAAGGGAATGCCATTCCACGCATCTTCAGATTGGAAAAACTCCTTTCTCCGCTGGTCACTGGAGGAGGGTAAGAACAATTCTTAAGGCAACATACACATTGGGAAAGATATCAATTACCCGGTTTGTTGTAATATAAAACAGTGTTGTTTCGGGGCAGCTTTCTTTCGACATTTTGTATAAAATGTTGTTCCCCCAGCAGTTCGTCTCCATTGACGTCACTCTTGCCATCAGCCGTCAAAATTGATTGCAGGTTTTGCACTTTTCTCTGATTGCATCTTTTTTACATTTTTCTGTTTGATCTCACAGAGGAAATGGAAATGTTTGCTGTGGTTTTCCGTCTGTTCAAACCTTTCTGTCAATGAATTAACCGCAGCTTTAAGAACTACAAACAATTTCAGTTTAATAGCGCAGCAAAATATTATTTTAGAACGAAGAAAAGTATTATCAAAGCACAGACATAAATTATTAGGTTAATCTATGGCCAAGATAGAAGGTCAAGTCTTATCCTCTTTTTATAGACTTAAATATTCTTCTCTAAAGATACTTTTATTTGTATACTAGCGGAGCTGGCAATGTTTCGCTATTGTTTGATTTAATTTTAAGGGTAGTTATCCAATTTCATTCCTTTGACTTACGTAATCGAATTGAAAAGGTTTTTTATATCAATTAAGAATCATATTAAATCATTTTAGATTTATAGTTTGTAGGAATTTAGTGCAGTTTATTTTTATTGTCTTTGGGTGGCTACCATAATTAAATCTTTTTGTTTGACGATATTCTCTAAAAAACACCTGGTACTAATATGTGTAAATTGTGAAATTAGTTGAGTGTTTTTGAGAATATAGAAAAAGTAAGTGGATTATTATTTAATTTTAAGGGTAGTTATTCCATTTCATCCATTTGACTTACGTAATCAAATTATAAATAGTTTTGTATATCCCTTAAAAATAATATTATATAATTTTAGCTTTAAGGCTTGTAGGAAGTTAGTTTAATGTATATTAATTGTAAATGGGTAGCAACCCAATTTCAACCCCTTTCAATTGTGAATCCAAACATCCAGAGACCCACTCAAACACACACACAAAATTTCATCAAAATTTGTCCAGCCGTTTAGGAGGAGTTCAGTGACTTACACACGTACAGACGAATTATATATATAACGATAAGGTATTGTAAATTTTTATAAAATGTGTGTTATTATAGTGATGACTTGAAAGTTATATCTCATTAATGTAAAACCAGGACTGCCGATCTTTACAGAACTGACAAATAGTTTGTCTATGACATTGTGGTTATTTTTAGGTCCGAAATTTGATAATGTTGTGCCATAAACTATGTACAACATTAACTGCGTTCAGCTGCTTTTTACAGGGCGATTCAGGAGGGAACTGAGTAACTCTCAGAAAGTGTTCTACTAGTGAAGTAAAGAAAATAAAGAAAAATGTTCAGATAAACATAGCTTCGGAAATGCTTCGTTTTCCATCTACTATTTTAATTTCTCACTATACTATAGTATAGAGAAAGTATAGTGATCGCAAAAAAAAATCGATGTTGAGATTTTTGTGGAAATATCCGTTTTGGGATCCCCTGAGTCTCAAAAAAGAGGTTTTACAAAAAGTCTCTATGTATGTCTGTATGTATACACAGCTAGAGGGAAAACTATTCGATCGATTTCGAACAAATTTGCAACAATCATGTCAATTAGGCCTGCAAAGATGCATGAAAAAAGTTTTGAAACATTATGAAAAACAACCCCCTTTTTGGCCAAAAACCCCCAAAAAAATCAGTTATTATTTTTTATAAAAAATCGGCTCTAACGATTTTGATAAAATTTGGCTTATTTGTATACCATATGCAAAAAACCGCATATTTCTAAAAAATTCTCGTTTAGTTAATATTAATAACTGATTTTTTTGTTTTTTTTTTAAGAAAAGTGGGTTGTTATTCAAAACCTTTTTTCGTGCACCTATACAGGCCCAATTGACGTGTTTGGTGCAATTTTGTTCGAAATCGATCGAATAGTTTTCTCTCTAGATAATAATAATAATATTTATTAATTAACCTCCTTCTTTAATATCATCTCTCCTACCCCTCCTACAATTATGAAGTCACAATGAATCTGTTTAATAATTTAAATATGTTTGTGAGAAAGTATGTGCCAGTTCCTGGTACCGTTTATTTGTTCTTGTATTTAAAAAATACTGAATATCTTTGGATGTAGGATATAAATTGAACGCAAATTTTGAGCAACTACCAAGATACAAAGGTTTTAGTTTTTAACCAATAAATCGGTTATTATAAGTTACACAAATAACAAAACAATTTTATGTTTGTCATTAAAAAGGAAACTTTTGTTTCTTGAACTGTTTTTGTAAAGTCGGGGGTTTTCCTGATATTTTACATTAAACATTTTTAGCGACCGCCATTTTGAAAATATAAAAAATTGTTTTGGTTTTTTGTATATAGATAAAAGATGTCATACCAAATATGTATCCAAAATTTGCGTTCAATATATTTTCTACATCCAAAGATATTATGTATTTTCTAAAAAAAACTAAATGGTGAATAACTGAAAAACAAAGTTTTTGAGAACCTATGTTTATACGAACTGTTTTCTTTATTTTCAATAGTAGAACAAGTCCTGAAAGTTTTCCGTTCCTTCTTGAATCATCCTGTATATCTTTCAGTAAGTGCTGAACTTGCAAGAAACCTTCTCCATTCGGTATTTAGTAGTTTCACTGTTAAAATAAATCAGAAGTCAAAATTTGTGCAAACACATTTATAATTCCCCTGAAACGAAAACCATAAAAACAGTAGAAATAATTAAGTAATTCCTAAAACCAAAATAATAAAAAAATACCTAAAAACAAAGTGACAGAACCAACCCGAAGTTTGATTCATATCAAGCGGGCGAGCAATTATAATTTTGACAATATCAAAGAACGCGAGTAAAAATAATAATTGTAAGATAAATTAGTTGCAGGGGAACGTGTGTGGGAAAGGAAAAACGGACGGACCACCCAACACCTTGATGCCGCCGTCATATCGTAGCTCCGCACGATGACATTTCTTGATACTTGGCGGCGGGGTCCGACGGTCGAACCAAAAAAAACCCGTCTTTCGACTTTGAATTTAAATATCCAGTCTGTACTACTGTTCCTCGCGAGACAGTATTAATACGGGATTTGTTCAGTGCCTATTAAAGTAGGAGAGAGATACACTGGGTGATTTGGGTTTTATGTATGGCGTAGAAAAAGAGTTCAACACATTTTAATTTGGAAATTGAGAAACGACTTTAACGAAGAGGAACTGTTGACAGCTTTAAGAATTCCGTTCTTGGCAAGTGTCATTATATCGGTCGTTTAAAACGTTATCGACCAGAAATTAGGTAGTATTGGTGCTTTCCTTATTTCACAATTGTACTCTAAAGGCCCCCATACACCTTGGGTTTGTACAACAACGCGTCATACACTATGCAACGGTTTGAGCAAACAATCAAAATAACTTTCAGTTTGTTTAGTGAAATTTTCGGTAGAGTCACGGAAGCTGCTTGTGCCGCAATTATTATTAAGGAAACTATTACAGTAATTTTTTTTCCAAAATGATTACAAAAATGTATTTAAAAAAATCATTACACAAATTATTTATTAAAACACTGATTACAAATATTTATTAGAAAAACTGTTAAGTACAAAAATGTAGTTACAAAATTATTACGAAAACGTATTAGAAAAACTATTGCAGAAGTTTCTTTAAAAAATGATGACACAAATTTTATTATTTAAAAAAACTATTACAAAAATAATTACACAAGTTTAGAAACAAATAAGTAAATACAGATTTATGTGAAATATGGATTGTTTAGGCCTACGCTACAAATGATTATAGTATAATCTCATATATTATTTCTCAAGGCCATTTTTTTGACGGTACGCCATAACTTCCTTAATACATCATCAAATTACATGAATGAGGCATCATTTTAAAGCTTTCCTTAACCGCTACACCGGAAAAATATACAAAATACAATTATACGAAAACATACAAAAAGAAAAAAAGAATCCAAAAGTAACGATGGTATAAGATCAAGTAAGTTGTAGGGATATGTTCCTGACGTTGGCAACACTGATGATAACAATACCCAGCTGCCGTTACGCCACTACATTGCTATTTTTAATTAATTGTAAGCGTGGTTATAAACAGCATTATGGATACACCTATTTTTTGTTGTTGTTTACCTTCTACAAGTTGGTAACGCACTATACCCTGCTATACGATACTAAATATACGGTGTGTACTTTAATTAAGTGGGATTTAAGTAAGTTAGAATGCGAATGCTTCGCACGGGTCAGCTAGTAACTATAAACAGAAATTAACTAAACTAAAACAAAAATTACTGTTACTATAAAAGTTGAAAAGGGGGTGTGTGTTAAAAGCACAATTTTCTTATTGAACAGGTAAACAAATTCCACGAAATTTAATGTAACTCAGAATTCGTAATTGTTCATTTGGACTTTGTTTTACATATTTGACAGTTATTTTCCTTCAATTTAATGAGCGAAATTCAAGATAACATTGTTATAAACTAGTTATTATAGTGAAATAATTATGTGAATGTTTGTTTGACAGTATTTACTGGAGGAAGATTATGCAATACAAAACAAATGTAACCTATATACATTTTAAACACCCAGTTAAGAGTTAAACTGAATGAATATAGGCTAATGGTAAATTAATGATATACCAATAATTACTGTATAATGATTTATGTAGCATTCAAATATTATAATAATTTGACTTACTTACATTTTAATTTAACAGAAGAAAATAACACAAAATAAATACTAGGAGTATCTCAGAGATGTTTACACTTCAATGTTTGCGCAAACACTAACATAAACTTCAAACCTTGTTGTCAAGCATAAAGTGTTGCACAAACGTTTTCGGTCTCGACCGATTCGCTCCAAACGTTTGCGCAAACAAAACTATGATGCCATACATTTCAAACCTACCTTCAAAACGTTTGGAGGCCTTAAATCACCTACAAAAATATGAATAAACTGTCATACACGTACATTACCTCTGGAACAAAAATACATACAACTAAATCAAATTATTGTCTTAGTATCAATGAAAACGCTTTGGGAGTTTAAAATTGGATCAGATTGTTTTAATAATTTTGAGCCACTTATATACAGTATATAGAGTAATTTTAAAGTATGTTAACGGCTTTATATTACGTAACTGATTCGTACTTAGCGGAAGAAGCTTATTGGAATCTGCAAAAATTTAAAAAAAATTTGTCCGCCATATTGGATTCAACTTTGTTTTTAAATTTCATGGTGGTCATGTGACACGTCATTTCAATGTGAAATTTCAAGAAAAAAAACAACAGCCTGTAACTGTTTTTCAATAGATGCCTTCTTTTTCGAGTTATAAGCATTCAAATTTGCAATTTTGGGAAAATTGTGTTAGCAATAAAAAAGGTAGAACACACTGTATAAACCATTTTGTTGCATTTTCAATCATAAAATTATTTAATACTATTGACAATTGATATAAAAAAAAAAACATTTACTTAAGTCAAATTGATGAAATGAATAACTACCCTTAAAACTAAATCAAGCAATAGAGAAGCATTGCCGGGTCCACTAGTAGATATACTCATAAACATTCGGTACGTGAGGCCATAATGTTAGAAATAAAACATATTTATCAGGACCCAACAGACTAGGATTTGCTAAATAAAATGCCTGCATGGACGACCCCCCAAAAACCCAAATCAGTCCTTGAACAACGAACCAGAATTCCTAAAATCATTGAAAATTGGAGTAATAGAATAAATTGGAATGGTAGAATAAATTAGAGTGGTAGAATAAATTGGAGTAATAGAATAAATTGGAGTTGTAGAATAAATTATAGTGGTAGAATAAATTGGAGTGGTAGAATAAATTGGAGTGGTAGAATAAATT
>JAGFPH010011190.1:0-12860 GCA_018207615.1 Philaenus spumarius
GAAATTATGATTTTAGTAACTTTGATCCCCCCAAACTCCTCCTAAAATTTCGAAATTTTTCATACCCTTTTTTAGGGAGCACCTATGGCCCTAGAGGAAGCTACATACCAAATTCAATTTCAATCCGTTCTGTAGTTTTTGAGAAATCGTGATGAGTGAGTCAGTGAGTGAGTGAGTGGTATTTCGCTTTTATATATACAGATATATATTATGTAAGTGATAACTGATTTAATCATTATTATATTTGGCATCTTTAGTACATTTTTTAGTACAATTTGGTACTGTTAAATTGTTAAGTGTGTAATAATGTTCTTCGTATATTGCTTAAGAGATAACCTAGGAATTCAAACCTGAAGCGTAATTCTAATTATCCAACTAGTTTCCCTACCACGATAATGCGTATGAATCATTACGTTTCACCACACTTAACGTTCTTGACATTGTTTTACCAAACATTCCTTCTGTTACACAAACTTCAAGCATTGTGATAAACTAATTCGTTACATGCTTCAAAGTTCTTAGATTAGAATTATAAAAGATACGTACCAATCACCATTCATATGTATTATTTTATACTAATAAACAACATCCAATTAAAGCTGTTTGGTAACACAAACTATAGTGAAATAACCTGTTTGCTTTAATTATTGGACACTCAAGAAGGTCTAATGTATTTTATGTGGAGTTAATACTTAATTTTTTATCAATATAGACAGTTAATATATTAATATCCAAATCATAATTTTACTGAGTAATGTTACAATGGCATTATAGTATAGCCACATCTCAGAAATTATTTATGTATAAAATAATTGCATATGTAATAATATACCAGTTAATTTCTAACATAAGATTACCTGTACAAATTTACTACATAGCACTTCCACTTAATTAAAACGTAGAAAGTGATTACTTAGATGTCATGACTTCTTTATGATGTTATAATAAAATGTCATACATAAAATATTGTATACTAACGACCCGCGTACCCATGTTACCACGGGTAAAAAATTTGAAAAAGTTAATTAATCTTAAGGCATTAATTGCCAACAGCTGATACATTTGTTTTTATTTTCACCAGCTGATAAATTGTGTTTTTTATTTACAATTAATTGTTAACTTTTTATATATTGAATTAGTTTCAATAAGGAAATTTCTGAAACTTCAGGAACCTATATCTCAGGAACCACTTGACTTATATACTTGAAACTTTGGTTTTAGCAGTTTCTCACTAAGGTCTATGATTGTGTAAAACTTCAAGAACCTAGCCTATACAGTTTTTGAGTTGAAAATCAAACGGACAGACTTAGCGTTTTATTAATAAGATAATCTCAAATTTTTCAATTATAAATAAGAATCTACAGTGATTAACCTATTAAAAAAAACGTTATCTACAATTAGATTATTATATTCCTATATAACAATATGCTACATAATAAAACAATTTTGAGGATACTTTTTGAGAAATGGGGTTTAATACCCTATAAATTTGCAAAGTTTTGTCTTTATCTTCAAGTAAAATAAATGATAGCACAATAATCGTGGCAATAATAATATTTTTAGAACAATAATTTGTGATATTGAATTTTCCTACACAGTATAGAGTGATATAAGTGTGTTTGGAGGATAAATACTTTACCCAAAAGGGTGAAAGTTGAATGAGCGAGAAAGAAACATAATTGGTTAATTTTTATATTTGGTTATAAAGGTGTTACAGTATTGAAAAACAATTGATATTACAGAATATATGAAACAAACAAATTTCTAAAATATTGTGTTTTTAACAATGACGCTTAACAGTAATGTTAGCTTCAATCCTTTAAGATTTAAATTTAAGTTTTTTTTGTATTTATCTAAAATATAATATCGATAATTTTAATTCTACAGTTTTAAGTTAACCAAAAAGTAAATTACTATAAATATGCCTTTTATATGTTTGCATACACTTTTTATAAAAAAATGAATAACCATTATGAGACTGCTTTATATGGAAAATGAACTAATTTTTAATAACTATGACTTTTACACATTTTATGAAAAATGAGCAAATATTACAAATTAAGCAAGTATACAAAACTAATATTACAATAAATGTAAAGTTTTTTATTCGAATAAATTTCTTCAGTCAATACTTGAACATAACCAGTTATTTACCTTTACAAGAGCTACGATAACTTTTGTCAAAACGAAAAGAATGATTTCTTTAGAAAAATATTAAATATTAGATAAGGGTTTTAAAGCTGAATTCATTAGATTAGGCAAATTAATGATTATTCTTATTAAAGTAGTAAAATAAAGAAGCTGTAAAATATACGTAAGAAGAATTTCCTCAGGAAATCATACAGTTCATAATATTTTCATTTCAAGTTTATGATATATAACGTTAATATTGCAAAACGTTTACTTACCACAATTATATAACACAAATTAATGTTTATCTATGAGGTAATTTCTATAGTGGAACATTATGTTTTCAAAATGAATAATGAAGATATGAATATAAAATTTATACATATATATTTAAAAACGTAAAATAATAAAAAGGAGGAATTTCGTTCAAATTCTAACTATTTTAAAAACAGAAAGACGCTTTAAATTGCTAAGTTTTTTCAAGCCGGAGACAAAAGCTATTAAAGAATTAAACTTTAATGCAAACAAGAAGTATTAAGTAACATGTAAGAAAACGAAATGTACATATTATGAGAATGCACGGTAGTTGGTACTTTAAACTCTATATACAACACCAACGTGTTCTGGACGGTAGGTTGTCAATAAATTGGAAGAAATATAACAAATACAAAAATATTAGCTCATTATGTTAAACTGGAATTATTATAATCTTTAGAGAGTTTAAAAATTTAATATAGGTTGTCTTTACGTAGATAATCTGTGTCGTTTATTAAGACATATAAAGTTAGGAATGAATCAAATAGGCTGGTTGTTTTTAAAGATTTATGTAAAATGTATTATTTATAATTAATATATATATAAAAAAAAACTCTTTTTGAGATTGAGTACCATCTGAATTTTTTTAGCCTCTCCATAAGTACCATTGTGTAGAATTTTAAACAAATGGTTAATAGAACCAGCATCTCATGAATGCTGTTCTTTAGCTATAATAAAAATTTCTTAAAAGAAAGTATCAAGTAATTTAGAAAACTAGGCACAAATTTCAACAGATTTAATAGTTTCTGGAAGTAAGTTCCACAAGTGGCTGCGGACAGAGTAAAAGGTGTATTATACATTACGATTCTATGTAGCGGTATAACAAGCAAAGTGGAATCTCTTCTAGTGCTCTTTGCACTGATGTAGAAGTTGAATACAAACTTTTCAACAAAATAAATAGGCACTCCAGTTCGTACGTCCGAATGAGCAGAAATTAAAATATTAAAAGTTCGCAGATCGTTTAGTTTTAAGATACTAAATTCATTATAATAAGGAGTTGTATAAACATCGCGTTTTAAAATAAAAATAAAAAGTATGGAGTAATTATGTGCCACGTGTCATTTGTGGGCCAGAACTACAGATACAACCAGTTTTTCGCAAATGTTTCAATGTATCAAAAGTAAAAAAAAAACTAACATTGCAGTTTACAACTTTCGCTTTTTTATATTTTACTTAACTGCATAATTTTAAAGGCCTAAAAAAAATAAGGTCGTTGAACTTATATTTGTAGATCTGTCGTCGTGAGAATGATTTCGTCATTGACGAATCTGTTTAAAACGACCCTCAGGTAAGTGAAGAACATATGATGATTCCCCTTTAAATTATGATGTACCTAGTTCGAATAATTCAGATGACAGGATGTTCTTCTAAATTTGAAGAGGAATTAGAATACTATGTTTATTACGAATGTAAAAATTGTGTTTAAAGAAATTAATCTATTCGTGTTGCTATGGTTTTTATGTTCCAAGCATTCATCGTATTGCAATTACATATGATAGAAGTCAATTGATCTTAGACACAAATAAAATATAGCTTTACAATGCAGGCTTACTAAACTTAATATTACCATAGATCATGAATAATAAAGGTTATCCAAATACAATGATATTACGTATGTATTGATGTTAACAAAAAATTAGCATATAAAGTTTAATACTCCTCGTATACAAATAGTTCAAATAAAACTATTACAATGCGTATAATTTGTTATTCCGATATTTGAATTTACAGAGATAAGCATTACTCATTTGTAGTCAATACAACTATTCCTAAATAGTGGCTTTTCCTAGTGATTTATATGTCCCAAAGGAAAAAATCCTGTTACTGGAAACCTGATATTTATATTGCACACCTGAGTTAAGTTCTTGTTTGTATAAAATATGTCGACCTATATAACTACTGAGCAATACAGCCACTTCAATACAGCCACTGGCAATATTTCCACTACCAGGAACACAAAGTTTTCATAAATACTTAATGTTATGTATCTAACAGATATATTTTGTGACAAGCAAGTAACAATAGTAGTACAATATTTTATAAATGCAGTAATTAGAATGAATACTTATTATAAGTTATTCAAATAATAAATATATTTAATAGTTTAATATTTCACACTGATTTAAATAAAAACCCGAACCACAAAACAAGGAGCAAAAACTATAACTAAACAACTAAATTGTAAGTTAAGTTTAATACCTTACCCTTATGTACATCTCGATGACATGGTCATCATCCTCAGAGGGTTTTAACACTACTAAAGTATACATAAAATATTACAACCTATATATACTGAACACGCCCTCCCCCCATCTCCTCCCCATACCGGTTAATCCAAGACCGACCTGGTGGGGGTGGGGGAATGTGAGGAGCCACATTAAATCTACTAACATGTAATTTAGTTGTTTAGTTATAGTTTTTGCTCCTTGTTTTGTGGTTCGGGTTTTTATTTAAATCAGTGTGATTTTGTCGCCACAGTGCTCTTTTATTTGTTTAATAGTTTAATATTTGTTTAACTATATGTATTTCAATATTATTTCGATATTGGTATTTTTTTGTTTTTCTCTTAAGAGGAGACCACTAACAATTGAATCAAATACTTTAGAGCGAGTACAAATAATAACGTTTATACTTTATTACAGCTGATGGCAAATCATTATAAACAAAAAGTTATATTTTACTATAACTTTTAAGTATTACTAATAGAAAACGCTTACGGTATATACTTATACTATGCCTAAAGCGTAATGTTATCCGCTTTTTAGTGCACATTGAACATGTTAAAAGTAAGTTTAGTAATAATTTCAATTGCAATGATATGGGATTGCAGTGATTGGGTGTAATTATTATTATCATTATATAATACATATTACAAGCATTAAAATTTATTTACAGAGAAACAAAAACAAACAATCTATAAATATGTTGATTTATCTCTCCTTTGCAACTATAGTCTGCACTGTGCAAGTATTTATGCAATTACTTATTTATGTTTAAAAGTCTTCAAATCCTCTACTAAGAAGGTAATAAATAATTGTATACTTAGAGGCTCTTTTTAGTTTTTTTTAATGATTAATTTGTTTGACTAATGTATGTATACACAATATTATTAATAATACACTCAAATAAAGAAGAAATGCAACAAAGAAACATGATACGATTATATAAACACCTTGTTACACTGCTCAATATTTCAATATTTCTTTATGTCAGTGACTATCGTTTCGCCTATTTTATGCATGCATTGCCAATCCGAATTTTGTTTGTTTTTGCATTCAATTTGCCTGAATAAAATAGGCGAACGATCGTCACCGACATAAAGAGATATTGGACTTTGAGCTGTGTAACAAGGTATTTATATAATCATATGATATATAACCAGTCCATTAGGAAATAACAAATTAAGAAAACAAAGAAACATGTTTGAAAAATTGTAGCAATGTAACGGAATTTCTTAAACAGATGGAAATTTGAGTAATTAAAAAAAAAGTGTTAGTTCTCAAGTTCAAGTTTTTGTTGACCGACAATTAATTGTGTTTATATAGCAACTCATATCTACTATAAACATGATTTGCATTATACAATATTTAAGCACTGTTTTAGTTGCATGATGATATATTAACTTGTGTTTATTTGTAGAACACGTTATACTTTGGTTGATAAGCGTGTGTACAGTATCACGATATCTTAAATCTATTTAGCAAAAAATGATTAATTTCAAATAATCGTATTAGTATCTTAATAATAATATTGTTGGGATACAATAGTATTTAATTTCAATGGTTGCAATTATTATTAATAAAATCCATGAATTTCGACTAAATGCTACACATACAAAACATAAACTATACAAATAAAAGAATGCAATATTATTTGTAATGTTGGTAGTAGGTATTTACTGTCTATATAATGTTGAAATTGGAAATATGTTTTAAAAAACCAAAAGTAAAACTACTTTCACATCTGATAATAAAATATGTTTAAATATACAGAAATGTCTAATTCTAACATCTAGACTAAAGTAAGGAATTGATCGACTAAGAGATATCAATTTATTTACATGCTGTAAAGCCTGTAAATAAATAGGGGATTTGATTATAAATAGCTAATACGATGGATGTACTTTTTGTATTTGGAATATTTCTAAACCTTTTGCAACTGTCACTCTAGGTAGTAAATTACTTTTCAGTGATTTAATTAATCGTTTTTTCATCCCCGCTTGACAGGCCAGCAGAGTGAAGAGTCCTTTATTTTCATAAAAAGTAAATTAGCATTTTCTCTTTTTTTAAATCGCTTTTAGATTTTATCTGAAATACAAGCTTTATTTCCAATCTAATCAGGAAGATCATGTAGCTCAATTTGTCTTAGACCTGTCATCGTTAAAGTATTTATACTTTAATGTATTTTTATATTTAAAAGTGTTAATATTAATATAGTAAACATATTTTTTTTAGAAAATTGCCTCTATATTTATACAGGTATCTAGGTACGTAACATTTATGTTAAAACTGTAACGACGTTCACCTAACCTGTGAATTATACCTCTCTCTCTCTTTGTAGAAAGTGAAAAACTGAGATTTTTTCGTATCAATGGTTGTACTCAGAAATTAATTTTAAAATGTCACTATTTATCTCTAATAAAAGCGGAATTTCGAAACTTTCTATTTTTAAGTTTGAAAATTTTAATATACATAGTGACAAAAAGTCCTGCCACCCTTTATAATTTAAAAATTATAGAACATATCAATTATGTACTTTCAGGAACCTATTCAATAAAAATAATTTATGATTTAAAAAAATCATAACAATTTTTATTTATATATCATTTATATATAAATGCTAAACAACACCATTTGAAACGAGACATGCCATGCCATTTTATAAATACCCAATAAAACAAACAAAGCAAAAATAGATACAATCCACTAAACAAAGTACTAAAGACAGAATAAGACATAAAATGAAGAACCATTAGGTTTTATGACTTTGAAGAAACATTGTCTACTGAGTACAAGTCGACTAAACGTACAAAGTTGTATAGTCATTTTATAAAAATATTATTATACATAATATATAAAATTTTATTAACACTATTCTCTTGCTTATTGTTTAGCATTATAAAGCTAAAACTGTAAAATATTTAGTCCTATAACAATTATAGGATCTATTAAAGCACTATGATAAATACATCGTATTAATATATGAATTGAATCTACCAAACCAAGACATTTGAATCATTCTTAATGATTTTAGCAGTAGTTTTATGTAATTCGTTTAACATTTGACGGAATATTCACCGAGTTGGTCAATACTGACCAGTTCAGCAAAAAACTTTAAAGAAGGTGACTAAAAAATTCGGAATGACTAAAAAAAATTATTTCGTTTTAAAACACCTTAAAAGTACTGTAACCAAAATATAATATATAATTTGTTCACAATTACTTAAAAATTGCAATAAAAACTTCCAAAAATTGCAATGCCTGGATTCTAATAATTAATTATAAACTATATCAATTTAAGTAAATTCAACCAATAGTGTATACAACTAAAACTAATTATCATTCACTCAAAGAGAACAGTCAAGAAACCACAACACTGACACTTCACGTTTGATCAGGAAACATCAACATTATTACTTCAAGAGTTTGGTTTAGAAGTTAGTCTTACAAACAGTATGCTTCCAACTTTGTCAATAAAAATGTAATTTATTTTGAAATATCTTGAAAGTACGTGTTGGTTCCCTCTTGTTTTATTTTAACATTTATAATACTCTACTGCATCCATTATACCATTTAAAATTATATGTATTATCCTTATATATAATTCTGTAAGCGAAATTTTAGATTCAAAATTGTGGGAATTTGGAAAATCGAAGGATAATGGGAGAGGTATCAAATTAAAGGTATCGATTCAAGGAACGAGTGAAAAATATAAGTTTTTTCAAAAATTAAAAACTAAAGGGTTTTTGAGGTCTCCGAAAAACGAAAAATCCTCACAAGAAATACATGAGAATTTAAAAACGTCTGCTTTGTTTACGTTAAAACATTTGGTATTAAATAAATAAATAAAAAACATAAAACAGCTGTTATGTAAAATAATATAACAGTTAATTTAAATTATATTTTTAATCTGCTACCAATTAACCTTTAAAATATACACGTTGACACACACATAGAAACCTTATAAGTGTGATTTTTGGAAGGTTGTAAAGCTGTTCTATTAACTTTTCATACATTTATACTAATATTATAAAGAGGTAAGTTTGTTTGTTTGTATGTAAGGGGTAATCTCTGGCACTACAGAACCGATTGAAAAAATTGTTTTACTAATAAAAAACTACACTTTCCCTGAGTAACATAGGCTATAATTCATTTCGATAAAAACTTTTTTTATTTCAATATTTGTAAATTTAGTACGAAAAAATTCTCAGGTTAGGCCTAGAATTATAAACCAACACATGTATTTACATTTATTACCATAGCAATAAATTGAATAAAATAACAGATAATATAGCGTTTGTTCCAATATTTCCATTAACAGCCGATTTCAAAATTTGAAGCAATTATTTTTGTATTTCTGCTTTTAGGTTATAGTTTTAAAGTGTAGACCTGAGCCTTGCTGGTTCTTTTAACCATTGTTATAACTGCTGTTATCAAATATAAGAAATAATTTGATTTTAACATTTATCATTATTTATCTTAGTTTTTAGGTTATTATTAATCGTACAACTTTATTATAAATAAAACATAACATTTGTTTTTAGAAGGTTCCATTGGGGGTTGGCGTGCGGAGCACGCAGGGGTCTCCCCTAGTTATTTTAATTTTAAATTTATACTATGACTATGGAAGTTTATAATTGACTCGTTTTGGAACTGTGTTACATTTGAAAAAAAACTATTTGTACTGAAATTTAATTGTGTCGCTAACTAATTTAGGTATACAAATTTTAAAAAGACTTTAATTATATGGGCCAACGCGCGGTTTACTAAGATGCAGTTTTTAGATAATCATGATCAACAAATAATTTTAATGATTAAATAATGAATACATAATTAAATTATTTTATTTTAGAGAAATAATTATTGTTATTGTGTTTATATTAACAATAAGAATTATAAACTTTTGTATTAAAAATGTAAAAGACTAATTTGTTTAGGGTTTATATCGTTACATAACTATTTCTTAATACTTGTATTTCAATGATTTGTTGTGAACATTGTTAATAAATAATACTTAACCTTTCAAATACACTAATCCTTATGTTTAAAATAAACAACTAACAACATATTATGATGTACAGAAATGTATTTTAATTCCAATTGAGTTAATTGAGACTTATTCAATTCACATTTTGATTAGTGTAACTTGTAACTTCTAAGTATAATTTTATTGTACAATTTTAATTTTTATTGCAATTGCAATTTTTAATTTTATAGTTTCATTAGTTATACCCGACGACCTTTAATGTTTAGAAGAAACAATTGGAAATTCCGGTATTTTTAACTGTTTCTACTTATAAAAAACACATAATAATATCTCAATTAATTTTTAGTTCCATTTTTCGACGTTTTAGACACAACAGGACTACATGAAGATTGGTTTAGACTGGTCATGTGTGTGTAGCCTACATTACATTTTCAGCTATTGAGGAGCCTTGGAGGTTGACAGTTGCCTTATATTTATAGACAATAACATCGAGTTATTTTCTTCTGAGATAATGATCACGAATTTATATTGCCCAATAACATATCTACACTACACATTTAAACTCATCTTCGAAAAGGTGTTTATAGAAACTTAAAATAATATAAGTTAGTTGAAAATGTACAGTATTAAAGTAAATAAAACAACTTTTAAGTAATTAGCAAACTATCACTTGTGGGGTAGTTTATTAGCAAAGGAATTATTGTAAATGTTGGCACTAAAGATAAGTACTAAGGATATTTTTATCCTTAATAAATTTTAGGATACGCATTCATCCAATAAATATAAAACTCTAACAAATGCTTATTAATCTTGCATTATTCTACTGAGAGTATCGTGATCTTAAAATGGAAAATATCTGCTTGGACTAATGAAGTATTTTTTTCATTTCTAATGAACAATGTTTAGTAGATGTGGATAATTTACTAGCCTCATGTTTTTTCTTTAAGTTGATTTAACTCATACTTGAAGGCTAGGTAAAATACACACATAAGTTGCAATTTAAAAATCTAAAACATAATTTAGTTTTAGTAGAAAGTATTAAGTTATATTAATTTTAGTATATTGACTGCTTTTGCTTACCTTCAGTTTGTTGCTAATGTATTACAACCCAAGTTGTAGTTGGTTATAATATTGTTAGAACAACTTTGTAATAACAGTGGAGGGTACAGGTTTATCCCTCAAACAAATCCCTTAAAATAAACTTCATAATCACAGATGATGAACTTGAGAGTTAATAGTTGTTCAAAATTGACGGCAAAGTTTGTGATCTAGAAAAGTAGGTTACAGAAAAATTACGTGTAGAACTAATTACGTTAAATACTTCTAATAGAAATGAAATCGTCTTTGCAATTTGCTCTAAATTTATAGAAATCTAATTATTTGACACTATAATAGTTATATAATGTACACTGACAAAAACAACTAACAACTAGCAAACTGTTCCTAAAAACATGTGGGCATGGGATAGCAGATGGGATAACATCTTTAACATAACCTTATTATTTAGCAGATTTATTCTTTTAAAACTCTAACTACACGAAATATTACGCATTTATTAAAAAATGAAAACGTATTACACTTCGTTGGATTCAGAAACATTGAATTTCTCTGAGTACAGTTAAATTTAAACGAAATGTTTTTTGACCTGGAAAATTTGTGTTTATGGAAATAATTGTCACTTTTCCAGCGCCCATGTTTAAATTAAAACACAATTGAAATAATCCATATAAATTATTATATGAACATTGTGAAAGAAACGTTTAGGTTATAGTTTTTACTACAGGTAATAATTAGGATGGACAAAAGAAAAAACAACGTTTAATATATTTTAAAAATAACTATTTAAAAGGCTTACCGAAATGTATAAAACAATGAACGATTCGCCTAAACAATCCCAATACTTTAAACATATTTAATGCAAGACAGTGATTAATTTATTTATTGTACAATAAAAGAAGATAATTTTGGTAAATAGGTTAACGTATATCTAATAAACTACAATACCTTCTATTTTCTGACAGTGAACCTGTTTTGTAAAACTTTTGACGAGTATCGAGATATTTATCTAATCCTCAAAAAATCTCTCTATACTTGGAGGTCGTTAAAACCACAGTGACTATGATTCAGGTTAATTTTAAGGTGAAATAACATCTTTGAGTTGGCTTGACTACATTTACTTAAGATGACTACATATTTTTCGTTACTTCGAGTTCCCGAAAAACTTGTTTTTTTTTTTTTATATATAACTTTTTCCAAAAACAATACAAGATAATTAGATGATTTGGTAAGTGGTGTGAGTGTAATAGAAATAATAAATTATCTTGAAAACTCTAAGTATAAAATAATAAGATACATAATAAAATGTAAGCACAAGAAAGTGTGTTTTTGTAAAAGTTATTTATTCTAGTTAGTTATTCAAACGCCCCAAAAAACAATTCAAATCTTATTTCTTAAAGTTTATTCCAAAGAAGGACACAAAAATGAGCAAATTAAGATGAAGAGATAGGGAACTTTTACTCCCCTAACTATTTTTCTGGTACATTGTAGTTTTATTTTATTTCAATAAAAGAAATGTTGTTTTCTTATTTATTACTTTATATATTTTAATTATATTTTCCATACAATATTTGAGAATTCCTCTTGGCATTGTTTTGGACTGAAATATATTATATTTAGTAGTACATGCAACTATATTACTGCATTTAAGTTATCTTTATGTTTACTGTACTTGCGGGTAAAAAATTTAGCATACAATTTTTACAAGAGAAACAATGTCTAATAAAGTATATGAGTTTATTGCTGTATATTTTACGTTCAGTTATATTTAAGTTAATTTATAAATTGCGTCGCTCGTTGTTACACAAATAAAATATAGATTGTTTTTTTAAATTTATGTTTAGTTAGTTTACACAGCTCAAAATAATTTTGGCACTATCCATTATTTTAAATACTATCCTATACAAACATTGTAGACAAACTGTTTTATTAAAATTTAATTTTCAATACAACTAAGGACGTTTTTTGTTAAAAGATGCATTTATACTCAGCATAATTATGTTTGTGTATTTTATTTGCATACACAGAAAAAGAAAAATACATCCGTATAGCTCAATATGTGTGCCAAATATATTTTACTTAAAAAAAAATATTTTACATGTAACTTAAAATACCTATTTAGATTGTGTGCATTTTGTTTTAAAACTGAAATA
>JAGFPH010011190.1:21041-35763 GCA_018207615.1 Philaenus spumarius
TATTTCAGTTTTAAAACAAAATGCACACAATCTAAATAGGTATTTTAGGTTACATGTAAAATAGTTTTTTTAAAGTACAATATATTTGGCACACATATTGAGCTATACGGATGTATTTTTATTTTTCTGTTTATGCAAATAAAAAACACAAACATAAGTATGCTGAGTATAAATTCATCTTTTAACCAAAAACATCCTTAGTTGTATTGAAAATTAAATTTTAATAAAACAGTTTGTCTACAATGTTTGTATAGGATAGTATTTAAAATAATGGATAGTGCCAAAATTATTTTGAGCTGTGTAAACCAACTAAACATAAATTTAAAAAAATTCTATATTTTAGGTGTGTAACATCGAGCGACGCAATTTATAAATTAACTTAAATGTAACTGAACGTAAAATATACAGCAATAAACATAATAATATACTTTATTAGACATTTATTCTCTTGTAAAAATTGCATGCAACATTTTGTACCCGCAAGTACAGTAAACATACAGATAACTTAAATGCAGTACCGTAATTTAGTTTCATGTACTACTAAATGTAATATATTTCAGTCCAAAACAATGCCAAGAGGAATTCTCAAATATTGTAGGAAAATATATTTAAAATATTTTATTAACTAATAAGAAAACAACATTTATTTTATTGAAATAAAATAAAACAACAACGTACAAGAAAAATAGTTAGAGGAGTAAAAGTTTCCTATTTCTTCATCTTAATTTGCTCATTTTTGTTTACTTGTTTCGAATAAACTTTAAGAAATAAGATTTGAATAGTTTTTTGGCGTTTGAATAACTAACTAGAATAAATAACTTTTACAAAAACATACTTTCTTTTGATTACATTTTATTTAAACTTATGATTTTATACTTAGAGTTTTCAAGATAATTGATTATTTCTAGTACATAAGGTATTACACTCACACCACTTACCCAAATCATCTAATTATCTTGTATTGTTTTTGAGATAAAGTTATATATATAAAAAAACAGTTTTTTGGGAACTCGAAGTAACGAATAATAGGTAGTCATCAAGTAAAATGTAGTCAAGTCAACTCAAAAATGTTATTTCACCTTAAAATCTACCTGAATCATAGTCACTGTGGTTTTAACGACCTCCAAGTATAGAGAGATTTTTTGAGGATTAGATAAATATCTCGATACTCGTCAAAAGTTTTACAAAAGAGGTTCACTGTCAGAAAATAGAAGGTATTGTAGTTTATTAGATATACGTTAACCTATTTACCCAAATTATCTTCTTTTATTGTACAATAAATAAATTATTCACTGTCTTGCATTAAATATGTTTAAAGTATTGGGATTGTTTAGGCGAATCGTACATTGTTTTATACATTTCGGTAAGCTTTTTAAATAGTTCTTTTTAAAATATACTGAACGCTGTTTCTTCTTTTGTCCATCCGAATTATTACCTGTAGTAAAAACTATATTCTAAACGTTTCCTTCACAATGTTCACATACTAATTTATGTAGATTATTTAAATTGTGTTTTAATTTACATAATGGGCGCTAGAAAAGTGACAATTATTTCCATAAACACGAATTTTTCAGGTCAAAAAACATTTCGTTTAAATTTAAGTGTACTCAGAGGAATTGAATGTTTTTTGAATCCAACGAAGCAAATTTGTTTAAATATAATACGCCCGACAAGATTGCACTATGTATGAGGGTGATAAATACAAATTAGGAATGCATATATAATCACATGTAAAGGAAAGGCATGTGAGTGTCTAGCATCTGCTTTAAGAATAAGATTATGTTAAATATGTTATCCCATCTGCTATCCCATGCCCACATGTTTTTAGGAACAGTTTGCTGGTTGTTAGTTGTTTTTGTCAGTGTACATTATATAACTATTATAGTGTCAAATAATTAGATTTCTATAAATTTAGAGCAAATTGCAAAGACGATTTCATTTCTATTAGAAGTATTTTTTAACGTAATTAGTTCTACACGTAATTTTTCTGTAACCTACTTCTTTTCTAGATCACAAACTTTGCCGTCAATTTTGAACAACTATTAACTCTCAAGTTCATCATCTGTGATTATGAAGTTTATTTTAAGGGATTTATTTGAGGGATAAACCTGTACCCTCCACTGTTATTATAAAGTTGTCCTAACAATATTACAACCAACTACAACTTGGGTTGTAATACATCAGCAACAAACTGTAGGCAAGCAAAAGCAGACAATATACTATAATTAATATAACTTAACACTTTGGATTAAAACTAAATTATGTTCTAGATTTTTAAATTGCAACTTATGTGTGTGTTTTACCTAGCCTTCAAGTATGAGTGAAATCAATTTAAAGAAAAAACATTAGGCTAGTAAATTATCCACATCTACTAAACATTGTTCATTAGAAATGAACCAAATACTTCATTAGTTCAAGCAGATATTTTCCATTTTAAGATCACGATACTCTCAGTAGGATAATGCAAGATTAATAAGCATTTGTTAGAGTTTTATATTTATTGGATGAATGCGTATCCTAAAATTGAATAAGGATAAAAAATCCTTAGTACTTATCTTTAGTGCCAAGGTTTACAATAATTCCTTTGCTAATAAACTACCCCACAAGTGATAGTTTGCTAATTACTTAAAAGTTGTTTTACTTACTTTAATACAGTACATTTTCAACTAATTTATATTATTTTAAGTTTCTATAAAGACCTTTTCGAAGATGAGTTTAAACGGGTAGTGTAAATATGTTATTGGGCAATATATATTCGTGAGCATTATCTCAGAAGAAAATAACTGGATGTTATTGTATATAAATATACTGCAACTGTCAACCTCCAAGGCTCCTCAATCGCTGAAAATATAATGTACACACACATGGCTAGACTAAACCCATCTTCATATAGACTTGTGTTTAGAACGTCGAAAAATGGAAATAAACATTAGGAGAGATATTATTATTTGTTTTTTATAAGTAGAAACAGTTAAAAATACCGGAATTTTCAAATTGTTTCTTCTAAACATTGAAGGTCGTCGGTTATAACTAATGAAACTATAAAATTAAAAATTGCAATTGCAATAAAAATTAAAATTGTACAATAAAATTATACTTAGAAGTTACAAGTTACACTAATCAAAATGTGAATTGAATGAGTCTCATTTAACTCAATTGGAATTAAACAAGTGGAACGCCAACGGGCCAGTAAAGACCATATTTTTCCTGTGAGTTATAACGAATTTGAAAATTTTAATACAAATTTTCATTGCTAGGTGGAGTTTACAAAATGTATCCTTTCGATATTTTATAGCCCTTATGATTGCCTATCCAACGATATCTATATCACTTCTCTACGACTTGGCATTCATGAGATAAAGTGCATTATGTAAATGGGCGTTTTTTCCACCTAGCTCCTTCACCTTAATAATAACCCCCTCACTTTATCAGATATTCCTATCCTAAGTTTTGATGAGAAATTCAAAAATGGTGTCAAAGTGAATATACCCCAAAATTTGAAAAAATTTGAGAATCAATTGGGGGTCTTTACTGGTAATAAAATACTTTCTGTACATCATAACGTGTTGTTAGTTGTTTATTTTAAACATAAGTATTTGAAAGGTTAAGTGTTATTTACTAACAATGTTCACAACAAATCATTGGAATACAAGCATTAAGAAATAGTTACGTAACGATATAAACCCTAAACGAATTAGTCTTTTACCTTTAATTCTTATTGTTAATCTAAACACAATAACAATAATTATTTCTCCAACATAAAATAACTATCTATTCATAGTTTAATCATTAAAATTATTTGTTTGATCATGTTTATCTAAAAACTGCATCTTTGTAAACCGCGTTGGCCCATATAATTAAAGTGTTTTTTTTTTTAAATTGTTATACCTAATTTAGTTAATTTTGTTTTAATAAATTTCATGACAAAATTAAATTTCAATACGAATAGCTAAAAGCACACAAGAAAAGAAGTTTTTTTCAAATGTAACACAGTTCCAAAACGAGTCAATTATAAACTTCCATAGTCATAGTATAGTTTAAAATGAAAATAATTATAAAATATAATTTTAAATGGTATAATGGATGAAGTAGAGTATTATAAATGGTAAAATAAAACAAGAGGGAACCAACACGTACTTTCAAGATATTTCAAAATAAATTAAATTTTTATTGACAAAGTTTGAAGCATACTGTTTGTAAGACTAACTTCTAAACCAAACTCTTGAAGTAATAATGTTGATGTTTCCTGATCAAACGTGAAGTGTCAGGGTTGTGGTTTCTTGACTGTTCTCTTTGAGTGAATGATAATTAGTTTTAGTTGCATACCCTATTGGTTGTAGTTACTTAAATTGATATAGTTTATAATTAATTATTAGAATACAGGAATTGCAATTTTCGGAAGTTTTTATTGCAATTTTCAAGTAATTGTGAACAAATTATATATTATATTTTGGTTACAGTTCTTTTAAGGTGTTTTAAAACGAAATAATTTTTTTTAGTAACTCCGAATATAGACCTTCTTTAAAGTTTCTGCTGAACTGGTCAGTATTGACCAACTCGGTGAAATATTCCGCCAAATGTAAACGAATTACATAAAACTACTGCTAAAATCATTAGGAATGATTAAAATGTCTTGGTTTGGTAGATTCAATTCATATATTAATACGACGTATTTATCATAGTGCTTTAATAGATCCTATAATTGTTATAGGACTAAATATTTTACAGTTTTAGCTTTATAATGCTAAACAATAAGCAAGAGAATAGTGTTAATAAAATTTTATATATGTATAATAATATTTTTATAAAATGACTATACAACTTTGTACGTTTAGTCGACTTGTACTCAGTAGACAATGTTTCTTCAAAGTCATAAAACCTAATGGTTCTTCATTTTATGTCTTATTCTGTCTTTAGTACTTTGTTTAGTGGATTGTATCTATTTTTGCTTTGTTTGTTTTATTGGGTATTTATAAAATGGCATGGCATTCTGTCTCGTTTCAAATGGTGTTGTTTAGCATTCATATAGGCCTATACAGCATGATATATAAATACAAAATGTTATGAATAGGTTTATTGAATAAGTTCCTGAAAGTACAGAATTGATATATGCAATAATTTTAAAATTATTATTATATTTTTTTTTAACGTCCTGCTGTTTTGCACTTAAGGCTAATGAAGACGGTTTTTAAATTATTAAGGGTGGCCGGACTTTTTATATAACTCTGTATATTAAAATTTTCAAACTTAAAAATATAAAGCGTTCAAAATTCCGCTTTTATTAGAGATAAATGGTGACATTTTAAAATTAATTTCTGAGTACAATCTTTGATACGAAAAAATCACAGTTTTTCACTTTCTACAAAGTAAGAGATAAATAATTCACAAATTATTGGAACGTCTAGTTACAGTTTTAACATAAATATTGCGTACCTAGATACCTGTATAAAACTAGAAGCAATTTTCTAAAAAAATATGTTTACTATATTAAAATTAACACTTTTAAATATAAAAATATATTACAGTATAAATACTTTAAAGATGACAGGTCTAAGACAAATTGAGCTACAAGATCTTCCTGATTAAACTGGAAATAGGCTAAAGCTATTTCAGATAAAATCTAAAAGCGATTTAAAAAAAGAGAAAATGCTAATTTACTTTTTATGAAAATAAAGGGCTCTCTACTCTGCTAACCTGTCAAGCGGGGATGAAAAAACGATTAATTAAATCACTGAAAAGTAATTTACTACCTAGAGTGACAGTTGCAAAAGGTTTAGAAATATTCCAAATACAAAAAGTACATCGTTTTAGCTATTTATAATCAAATCCCCTATTCATTTACAGGCTTTATAGCATGTAAATAAATTGATAACTCTTAGTCAATCAATTCCTTACTTTAGTCTAGATGTTAGAATTAGACATTTCTGTATATTTAAACATATTTTATTATCAGATGTAAAAGTAGTTTTACTTTTTGTTTTTTAAACATATATTTCCAAGTTCAACATTATATAGACAGTAAATACCTACTACCAACGTTACAAATAATATTGCATTCTTTTATTTGTATAGTTTATGTTTTGTATGTGTAGCATTTAGTCGAAATTCATGGATGTTATTAATAATAATTGTAGCCATTGAAATTAAATACTATTGTATCCAAACAACATTATTAATAAGATACTAATACGTTTATTCGAAATTAATCATTTTTTGCTAAATAGATTTAAGATATCGTGATACTGTACACACGCTTATCAACCAAAGTATCACGTGTTCTACAAATAAACACAAGTTAATATATCATCATGCAACTAAAACAGTGCTTAAATATTTTATAATGCAAATCATGTTTATAGTAGATATGAGTTGCTATATAAACACAATTGTCGGTCAACAAAAACTTGAACTTGAGAACTAACGCTTTTTTTTTATAAAATTATACAAATTTCCATCTGTTTAAGAAATTCCGTTACATTGCTACAATTTTTCAAACATGTTTCTTTGTTTTCTTAATTTGTTATTTCCTTATGGACTGGTTATATATCATAGGATTATATAAATACCTTGTTACACAGCTCAAAGTCCAATATCTCTTTATGTCGGTGACGATCGTTCGCCTATTTTATTCAGGCAAATTGAATGCAAAAACAAACAAAATTCGGATTGGCAATGCATGCATAAAATAGGCGAAACGATAGTCACTGACATAAAGAAATATTGAAATATTGAGCAGTGTAACAAGGTATTTATATAATCGTATAATGTTTCTTTGTTGCATTTATTCTTTATATGAGTGTATTATTATTAATATTGTGCATACATTAGTCGAACAAATTAATCATTAAAAAAAGACTAAAAGAGCCTCTAAGTATAAAATTATTTATTACCTTCTTAATAGAGGATTTGCAGACTTTTAAACATAAATAAGTAATTGCATAAATACTTGCAGAGTGCAGACTATAGTTGCAAAGGAGAGATAAATCATCATATTTATAGATTGTTTGTTTTTGTTTCTCTGTAAATAAATTTTAATGCTTGTAATATGTATAATATAATGATAATAATAATTACACCCAATCACTGCAATCCCATATCATTGCAATTGAAATTATTACTAAACTTACTTTTAACATGTTCAATGTGCACTAAAAAGCGGATAACATTACGCTTTAGGCATAGTATAAGTTTATACAGTAAACGTTTTCTATTAGTAATACTTAAAAGTTATAGTAAAATATAACTTTTTGTGTATAATGATACTAGCTGTAGTAAAGTATAAGCACTATTATTTGTACTCGCTCTAAAGTATTTGATTCAATTGTTAGTGGTCTCCTCTTAAGAGAAAAAAATACCAACATCGAAATAATATTGAAATACATGTAGTTAAACAAATATTTTACCATGCAAAATACTTCTTGATTGAATAACTTGTACTAAGTATACATTATAATTAATAATATACTACTATTGTTACTTGCTTGTCAGTAAACATATCTGTTAGATACATAACATTAAGTATTTATGAAAACTTTGTGTTCCTGGTAGTGGAAATATTGCCAGAATCGTTAGTATTGAAGTGGCTGTATCCTGAAGCTATACAATTTGTATTGCTCACTAGTTAAATAGGTCGACATATTTTATATAAACAAGAACTTAACTCAGGTGTGCAATATAAATATCAGGTTTCCAGTAACAGGGTTTTTTCCTCTGGGGCATATAAATCATTAGGAAAAGCCACTATTTAGGAATAGTTGTATTGACTACAAATGAGTAATGCTTATCTCTGTAAATTAAAATATCTGAATAACAAATTATACCCATTGTAATAGTTTTATTTGAACTATTTTATACGATTAGTATTAACCTTTACATGATAAATTTTTGTTAACTTCAATACGTAAGTAATATTATGTTTAGTAAGCCTGCATTGTTAATTTATATTTTATTTGTGTCTAAGATCAATTGACTTCTATCATATGTATTTGCAATACGATGAATGCTTGGAACATAAAATCATAGCAACACGAATAGATTAATTTCTTTAAATACAATTTTTGCATTCGTAATAAACATATTTTTTTAATTCCTCTTCAAATTTAGAAGACCATCCTGTCATCTGAATTATTCGAACTATGTACATCATAATTTAAAGGGGAATCATCATATGGTCTTCACTTACCTGAGGTCGTTTTAAACAGATTCGTCAATGACGAAATCATTCTCACGACGACAGATCTACAAATGTAAGTTCAACGACCTTATTTTTTGAAGCATTTAAAATTACCCAGTTAAGTAAAATATAAAAAAGCAAAAGTTCTAAACTGCAATGTTTATTTTTTTAATTTTTGATACATTGAAACATTTGCGAAAAACTGGTACCAGTTGTACCTGTAGTTCTGGCCCACAAATGACACCGGGCACATAATTACACCATACTTTTTATTTTTACTTTAAAACGCGATGTTTATGCAACTCCTTATTATAATGAATTTAGTATCTTAAAACTAAACGATCTGCGAACTTTTAATATTTTAATTTCTGCTCATTCGGACGTACGAACTGGAGTGCCTATTTATTTTGTTGAAAAGTTTGTATTCAACATCAGTGCAAAGAGCACTAGAAGAGATTCCACTTTGCTTGTTATACCGCTACATAGAATCGTAATGTATAATACACCTTTTACTCTGTCCGCAGCCACTTGTAGAACTTACTTCCAGAGACTATTAAATCTGTTTGAAATTTGTGCCTAGTTTTATAAATTACTTAATACTTTCTTGTTTAAGAAATTTTTATTATAGCTAAAGAACAGCATTCATGAGATTTAACCATTTGTTTAAAATTCTACACAATAGTACTTATGGAGAGGCTAAAAAAATCAGATGGTACTCAATCTCGAAAAGTGTTTTTTTAAATATATTAACTATAAATAATACATTTTACATAAATCTTTAAAAACAACCAGCCTATTTGATTCATTCCTAACTTTATATGTCTTAATAAACGACACAGATTATCTATGTTAAGACAACCTATATTAAATTTTTAAACTCTCTAAAGATTATAATAATTCCAGTTTAACATAATGAGCTAATATTTTTGTATTTGTTATATTTCTTCCAATTTATTGACAACCTACCGTCCAGAACACGTTGGTGTTGTATATAGAGTTTAAAGTAACAACTACCATGCATTCTCATAATATCTACATTTCGTGTTCTTAGATGTTACTTAATACTTCTTGTTTGCATCCAAGTTTAATTCTTTAATAGGTTTTGTCTCCGGCTTGAACAAACTCAGCAATTTAAAGCGCCTTTCTGTTTTTAAAGTAGTTAGAATTTGAACGAAATTCCTCCTTTTTATTATTTTACGTTTTTAAATATATATGTATAAATTTTATATTCATATGTGCATTATTTATTTTGAAAACATAATGTTCCACTATAGAAATTACCTCATAGATAAACATTAATTTGTGTTATAATATAATTGTAGTAAGTAAACGTTTTGTAATATTAACATTATATATCATAAACTTAAAATGAAAATATTATGAACTGTATGATTTCCTGAGGAAATTCTTCTTACGTATATTTTAAAGCTTCTTTCTTTTACTACTTTAATAAGAATAATCATTAATTTGCCTAATGTAATGAATTCAGCTTTAAAACCCTTATCTAATACTTAATATTTTTCCAAAGAAATCATTCTTTTCGTTTTGACAAATGTAACCGTAGGTCTTGTAAAGGTAAATAACTGGTTATGTTCAAGTATTGACTGAAGAACTTTATTCGAATAAAAAACTTTACATTTATTGTAATATTAGTTTTGTATACTTGCTTAATTTGTAATATTTGCAAATTTTTCATAAAATGTTTAAAAGTCATAGTTATTAAAAATTAGTTCATTTTCCATATAAAGCAGTCTCATAATGGTTATTCCTTTTTTTATAAAAAGTGTATGCAAACATATAAAAGGCATATTTATAGTAATTTACTTTTTGGTTAACTTAAAACTGTAGAATTAAAATTATCGATATTATATTTTAGATAAATACAAAAAAAAAACTTAAATTTAAATCTTAAAGGATTGAAGCTAACATTACTGTTAAGTGTCATCGTTAAAAACACAATAATTTAGAATTTTTTTTGTTTCATACATTCTGTAATATCAATTGTTTTTCAATACTGTAAAACCTTTATAAACAAATATAAAAATTTAACCAATTATGTTTCTTTCTCGCTCATTCAACTTTCACCCTTTTGGGTAAAGTATTCATCCTCCAAACACACTTATATCACACTATACTGTGTAGGAAAATTCAATATCACAAATTATTGTTCTAAAAATATTATTATTGCCACGATTATTGTGCTGTCATTTATTTTACTTGAAGATAAAGACAAAACCTTGCAAATTTCTAGGGTATTAAGCCCCATTTCTCAAAAAAGTATCCTCAAAATTGTTTTATTATGTAGCATAATGTTATATAGAAATATAATAATCTAATTGTAGATAACGTTTTTTTTTTTTTAATATGTTAATCACTGTAGATTCTTATTTATAATTGAAAAATTTGAGATTATCTTATTAATAAAACGCTAAGTCTGTCCGTTTGATTTTCAACTCAAAAACTGTATAGGCTAGGTTCTTAAAGTTTTACACAATCATAGACCTTAGTGAGAAACTGCTAAAACCAAAGTTTCAAGTATATAAGTCAAGTGGTTCCTGAGATATAGGTTCCTGAAGTTTCAGAATTTTCCTTATTAAAACTAATTCAATATATATAAAAAGTTAACAATTAATTGTAAATAAAAAACACAATTTATCAGCTGGTGAAAATAAAAACAAATGTATCAGCTGTTGGAAATTAATGCCTTAAGATTAAGTAACTTTTTCAAATATTTTACCCGTGGTAACATGGGTACGCGGGTCGTTAGTATACAATATTTTATGTATGACATTTTATTATAACATCATAAAGAAGTCATGACATCTAAGTATCACTTTCTACGTTTTAATTAAGTGGAAATGCTATGTAGTAAATTTTTACAGGTAATCTTATGTTAGAAATTAACTGGTGTATTATTACATATGCAATTATTTTATACATAAATAATTTCTGAGATATCGCTATACTATAATGCCATTGTAACATTACTCAGTAAAATTATGATTTGGGTGTTAATATATTAATTATTACTTCTTTGCCTTACTGGACCGGTTATATTATATAAATACCTGTAATTCGTTGCTGCTCGCAGTCCTATGTATATCTGTTTTCTCAGATGACGACCGTTTCGCCTATTTGTCAGGCATTATCGAATCCGTCACAAATTCAAATAAATAATTAACACATTAATTGGCATTAATTTGCATAATGCACGTCATATAGTTGCAATTTAACATAAAACACATAAAACACACACATTACACTTAAAATTGAGTTTGTTATGTACATAACCCATCACACGAGTTTAAAAGTTCGATGAGGTTCTATTTATTTGTGCACTCATTCAACGCTGCGTTGGTACTAAGTGAGTTATCACTACGTAACATCTGGTTTATTTTTGATGGTGGGGATCATTTCTAAGAATTATATCAAAGATATTATTTGATTGGAAATGTATTTTCTCATTCAGTAGCGCGGATGAGTCTGATACGGTTGCCTTGTAAATATAATATTCTTCCAAGACATTCATATTTGGTCCTTTGGAACATATGTTTAATATGTCCATATTCTTCTGTATGCTTGTATAGTTATGTCCCGTACTCAACAAATGTTCCGCGTATTTAGACTGTATGTGAATATTGTTATTAGGTATATGTTCTTTAAAACGTGTTTTAAACATTCGTCCTGTCTGCCCGATGTAGTGCATATCACAGTCATCACAAGTTAAATTGTAAATGCCGCTCGCATTGTAAGGACAACTAGTTATAGATTTTGGTCTGAGTAATTTTTTTAAATTATTAACAGTTTTAAATGCCAATGTGTAACCTTGGTTTCGGAATATTCTGCGTGCAATATTATCTAATATTCCGTGGTAGTTGATACTTATGTATTTAGGTTTGTCTATTAATCTCGGTTTTTTAATATTATTGTTTTTCTTTAATATGAGTCGGTCTATTAACGTGTGTTCATAGCCATTAGATATTGCTATTTGTTTGATTATTTTAATTTCTTGGTCGAAATCTGTTTTTTTCATGGGTACATTTATCGCTCTGTGTATGAGGCTATTGTAAGCGGACATTTTTTGGTTGTGGGGGTGGTTTGACGTTGCATGTATAGTATGGTTCGTTTGGGTAACTTTTCTGTATATCTTGAATTCTAACTTGGTGTTAGATTTGGTTAAGGTTAAGTCGAGGTAATTTAAACTATTGTTAATTTCCATTTCACATGTGAATTTGAGAGAAGTATGTAAACCATTTAAATAGTTCTTGAAGATGTTTACTTGCCTTGTAGTTCCTTTAAATATACAAAAGGTGTCGTCAACGTACCTGTGGTATGCCATTATGCTTTTACGAAATGGGTTTGATGTATTCATGATGAATTCCATCTCAATATGGTTAAGGAATATCTCAGCCAATATACTTGAAAGTGGAGAACCCATAGCCAATCCTTTGTTTTGGATGTAGTACGTATTGTTGAATTCAAAGTAGTTTTGTTTTAAACAAATTGTTAAAAGTGTAATCAATTCATCTAACATTTCGGTGTCCATTGTATTATGTTCCAGTATATTATTTTTCAAAATGTTTACAGTTTCCTCCAGTGGGACATTAGTATATAAATTCACTATATCAAATGAAACGAGAGTGCTACTTGGCTCTATTCTTTCAAGTTGCATTTTATGGACGAGATCTAGACTATTTATTAAAGAGAAGTTTTGTTTGAATGTTACGCTATTTCTTATTATTTTGTCCAAAATTTTTGACAATTTATAAGTGGGGGCGCAAGTGAAATTAACCAGTGGTCTGATAGGATGCCCATCTTTATGTAATTTTGGTAGTGCTGTCAATTTTGGAGCGGAAGGGTTAATCATTTTGGTGTGTTTCTTCTGGTCTATATTTAAAATCTGTTTAACGGAATTGATAGCGGTTTTAATTTCTTTGTTAAATCGATTGGTTGGATCGGATCTTAAAGAGGTTATGTCATTTTCCTTCAGAAACATTTCAGTTTTCTCAATGTAGTCGCATCGGGGTAGTATAACAATCGTATTGCCCTTATCTGCTTTGGTGATAATAGCATCATGTGATTCTAGTTTAACGGCAATGTTTTTAGCTACACGTTGTTCCAAATATTGACTACGCTTGTTTACTTTACGCTTCTCGGATTTATCAGCAATCAAACATCTGGTAAGATTTTGTTTATTTAATGGTAACCTTTGGATAGCTGTCTCGATACTAATTAGAGCATGTTGAAAGTCTGTTTGTTTAGGCATAATGTTATGGTTCAGTCCCTTATTAAGTAATTCAGTTTCTTGTGTATTGAAAATTATGTCAGAGTTATTTACTAATCGTGGATAGAATGTATGGACATGCGTAAATTGACTTCGTGTTTTATTTTGGTTTTCCATTTTTTGTTGTAATAAATTGGCAAATTTTCTGTTAATAATTATGTTCCTTTGGGTTGTCTTTGTTTTTACATGCTGCCCCACTGTATTAATTAATATTTCAAGTTCCAACTTTGATAGAATTTTTGCAAGTGTCAAATGTGTTCTATAAATTTCCTCATTTAAAAATTGCTTCTTGCGATACAGTTGTTTAATTTCTGTGTTTAGCCATATTTGTTCAGCTGAAGATTTTGCTTTCATGGCTGCTTTGGTGTTAGATTTGATCGTGACTTGAATGTATTTAGGCATAATATTGTGTTTTTTACTTGAATTTGAATTTGTGACGGATTCGATAATGCCTGACAAATAGGCGAAACGGTCGTCATCTGAGAAAACAGATATACATAGGACTGCGAGCAGCAACGAATTACAGGTATTTATATGTTAATATATTAACTGTCTATATTGATAAAAAAGGAAGTATTAACTCCACATAAAATACATTAGACCTTCTTGAATGTCCAATAATTAAAGCAAACAGGTTATTTCACTATAGTTTGTGTTACCAAACAGCTTTAATTGGATGTTGTTTATTAGCATAAAATAATACATATGAATGGTGATAGGTACGTATCTTTTATAATTCTAATCTAAGAACTTTGAAGCATGTAACGAATGAGTTTATCACAATGCTTGAAGTTTGTGTAACGGAAGGAATGTTTGGTAAAACAATGTCAAGAACGTTAAGTGTGGTGAAACGTAATGAATCATACGCATTATCGTGGTAGGGAAACTAGTTGGATAATTAGAATTACGCTTTTGGTTTGAATTCCTAGGTTATCTCTTAAGCAATATACGAAGAACATTATTACACACTTAAAAATTTAACAGTACCAAATTGTACTAAAAAATGTACTAAAGATGCCAAATATAATAATGATTAAATCAGTTATCACTTACATAATATATATCTGTATATATAAAAGGGAAATACCACTCACTCACTCACTGACTCACTCATCACGATTTCTCAAAAACTACCGAACGGATTAAAATTAAATTTGGTATGTAGCTTCCTCTAGGGCCATAGGTGCTCCCTAAAAAAGGGTATGAAAAATTGCGAATTTTTAGGAGGAGTTTGGGGGGATCAAAGTTACTAAAATCATAATTTC
>JAGFPH010011191.1:0-19276 GCA_018207615.1 Philaenus spumarius
TGAGATATGTTCGCAACTAGTTTGATAATAAAACTCATTTTGAGATATGTTTGCAACTAGTTTGATAGCAAAACTGATTTTGAGATATGTTTGGAACTAGTTTGTTAACAAAAAAATGTTTTTTTTAGATATATTTGCAGCTAGTTTGATAATAAAAGTGATTTTTTTAAATGATTATCCCATACCGATTCCTTCCTACGTTTACTAGTACAGATAACTGAAACTTTACTGTGATGGATTGATTAAAGAGTTATGAGATGGGAAAACAATAACTGTAAATATGCTCACCTTAATTTGTTCAGCGAGCAATCAGGCATATCTGAAACATAAAATAATCATGTATTTCTTATAACAAATTATTAAGTTTAAGATAATACACATAACCATCTGACATTTATAAAAAAAAATTTATAATAGAGGTTTATAGCGTTCAATTACTTCTATTTAAGTAAATAATGAGTTCATACCGATATAATATTAGGACATACGGAAGAGATAACTACTTACTCCCTGAAAATTAAACGTTTGTAAATAAGCGTTTTTATAATATTTTCAGAGTTAGGGTCTTAAGAGATATCATGAACACATCTGGCAGATTTCATGTGTCCTTTAATTAACATTATCTTTAAAACAAAATATAATCAAGTCATACCTAAACAAATTTGTAACAACAGCTGATGTAAGGCACCCGCGATGTATACAACTCATTGGGTAGGTCAAATAATTGTCAATCAATCACGGTTAAAAATAATTCGACCACGCGGCTGAACCGCTGACGTGAGTTGAGCAAATTTCCAAAATTAAGTTTACAGGCCTATGTTTTAGGGTTTCAACCAACAATTTGGGAAATGGGTCTATTTACGACGGTGCTGAATAGCTGCAAAATGCTTCGCACGCCGTTCCGCATATTGGGAGTATCTTCAATACACAAAGCATTGCGTGCTTTGCACGCCGACCCCCGTATTGGGAGTACCTTCAAAACACCAAGTATTGCGTGCTTCGCACGCCAACGCCACGGTAGAATCCACCACATGGTTATGAACCGGGTACTTCTATGGTATTTTACGTTTTGATCGATTTTGGGGGAACCAAGCTAGCTATAAGGTAGCGTAAAAAACAAAATGTGCAGAATAACATCCTACATTTACATTTGTAGAAAAAACTCGGAAAAACAAATTCGTTCTCGTAGGAAAAATCTCGAAAAATAGTTACTTCCTGTCAAAAAACGTGATTCCTGTTGTTCTATTTTTTTTGGCTAACGAACTCGTCCGAGCGACGTAGACAACCAACATGTGTACACAATGTGAACTAAATCGAACCTAAAATGCGTCCGCTAGAATGCGAACACATATATTCATATATATATATATGGTTTTTAATGACACCCCAAAACGTGTTCTGAGGACCATGATTGCTGCTCATTTGCTACTCCCGACCTTGGGTCTTACCATAAGGGCCACTGCAATAGCTCATTTTACTTTCTCACTATACTATAGTATAGAGAAAGTATAGTGATCGCAAAAAAATCGATGTTGAGATTTTTGTGGAAATATCCGTTTTGGGACCCCCTGAGTTTAAAAAAGTGGTTTGTACAAAATGTCTGTCTGTATGTCCTGTATGTATTTCTGTATGTATGTCTGTATGTATACAAAGCTAGAGCGAAAAATATTCGATCGATTTAAAACAAATTTACACCATACATGTCAAGTAGGCCTGTATAGATGCACGAAAAACGGTTTTGAAATTTTTTGAAAAACAACCCCTTTTTGGCAAAATAAACCCCCAAAAAATCAGTTATTATTTTTTTATAAAAAACGGCTCTAACGATTTTGATAAAATTTTGGCTTATTTGTAGCCTTTAATGTACCCTACCATATGCAAAAAACCGCATCTTTCTAAAAATTCTCGTTTAGCTAATAATAATTATAATAACTGATTTTTGGGGTTTTTTGGGCCAAAAAGGGGGTTGTTTTTCAAAAATTTTCAAAACCCTTTTTCATGCAACTATTCAGACCTAATTGTCGTGTTTGGTGCAAATTTGTTCGAAATCGATCGAATAGTTTTCTCTCTAGATAATAATAATAATATTTATTAGTTAATCTTCTACTTTAATAAAAAATCACCTCTCCTACCTCACCCTACAAGTCACAGTGAATCTGTTTAATAATTTAAATGTGTTTGTGAGAAAGTATGTGCCAGTTCCTAAAATTCGCTAAAAATGAGTTTAACTTTAAAAAATTACCTGGTTGTTAAATAGATTATTACATTGAACATAACGCGAAACATGTGCCGTGTTGCAATTTATTAGCGACACTACATTATATGAAATATCTATGCCAACTATATGACATTAATCGTATCGATTTATTGTAATATAATACCGGCAAAATTGTATAATGTCGCTAGAAAGAGAGAGAAAGAGAGATAATATCAACAAATACACTCTATCGTTTTGTGAAATTGTCAGTTACTAAATAGTAAATCATGACGATAACATAAGCATAAACGGCCTATTTATCTCTGCCCATAAATCTCTTAATACGTTTTCTAACAAATCCTTATAATGTGTTTGAATTTAAATTTATAGGAAATGTGTTTACATTAATCCTGCGAGCGATTCGGTTCACGCCGTAGAGGAATAACAAAGGGCAATGCTGATAAGGGCAGATCCACTTGTCGTGGGCTAAATACAAATTACAAGCAATTAAACAATTTTATCGTTCGTTGTTGTAGAAACAACAGTGCGGGGGGGGAGGGTGGGTGATGCATAAGTTGAATTAAAAATCCTGCACAACTTACCCCGTATCTGCGGGCTGTAAATTTCCCGGCAACTGAATAAATTTAAGATGAATTTATTTTATTTGTCGTTTGTTTACGTAACCGTTCTTCAGATTTATTATTCTGTGTTTCCGTCTGTATAGGGGTTTTGGAATTTAGAATACACAGTGAATGTAGTTTAGCGTCTCTAGTAGTATAATATTCAATACGAGCTGGTTGTGTGTCGAAATGGGGGTAATATAGTTTCTGTACGTACGTGAGTAATATATAATACTAGCTGGCTCGATCCGGCTTTGCACGGATAGACAAATCAAAGTTAAATGTATATTTAAAAAAAAATATATATATATATATATCAATAAATATATTACACTATGTATTTCTTATGGGGATTTTTAGTAACTTTGACCCCCCCCCCAACCCCTCTAAAATTTAATATTTTTAAAAACCTTTCTTAGTGAGCACCTAGGGCTCTAGAGGAAGCGACATACCAAATTTAATTCCAAGCCGTTCGGTGGTTTTTGAGATTTCGTGATGAGTGAGTCAATGAGTGGTATTTGCATTTTATATTATACTAGCTGACCCGTACGGCGTTGCCCGTGGTGGTTGGTATTTTCAGTCTTTTTAACGTAATTGTATTCTTTTTAAGTGTTCAGTCAGTGAGTGGTATTTGACTTTTATATATATAGATCTTAAATAATAAAAGCACTATTGTCATAATAATAAAAGATCTGAAATTATGATTTTAGTAACTTTGATCCGACCAAATCCCTCCTAAAATTTCGAAATTTTTCATACCCTTTCTTAGTGAGCACCTATGGCCCTAGAGGAAGCTACATACCAAATTTCATTCCAATCCGTTCGGTAGTTTTGAAGAAATAGTGATTTAATAACTTTGATCCCCCCCCCCCAAACCTCCCCTAAAATTTCGTATTTTTTTAAAAACCCTTTCTTAGCGAGCGCCTATGGCACTAGAGGAAGCTACATACAAAATTTCATTCCAATCTGTTCGGTAATTTTGGAGAAATCGTGATTTAGTAATTGTTACCCCCAAATCCCCATAAAATTTCCAATTTTTTAAAACCATTTTTTAGTGAACACTTATGGCCCTAGAGGAAGCTACATACCAAATTTCATTCCAATCCGTTCGGTAGTTTTGAAGAAATCGTTTTTTAATAACTTTGATCCCCCCAAACCCCTCCTAAAATTTCGAATTTTTTCAAACCCTTTCTTAGTGAGCACCCACGGCCCTAGAGGAAGCTATATACCAAATTTAATTCGAATCCGTTCGGTGGTTTTTGAGATTTCGTGATGAGCGAGTCAGTGAGCGGTATTTGGATTTTATATATATTTTATATGATTTCACCCATCATCTACAATATTTAAACAAACCCAGTGTAGATTATACTTCGGGGTTATGTTTAAAACTTCAATCATTATAATTATTTTTTGTGAAGTTCATTTTTTTAAATATGAGTCATTATAGAAATAATGTGTGCTATAATACGTTATAATATTTGCTTTGAGGTTATAAACTGTATATAAATACAACCTTTGATCACTATATTCGTTAATACAAATTTAAAGAAGAGATACCAATTCGTTTAACTTCGAAAACATTCGTGCATCTTCGTATAACATATGGACATATTCGAATATTAATCTCTTCACCATAATATTAAAACTTCTAAATCATTTGATCTATCAATATAAAATAAAAAGCAATTAAAAGATAATGTTTTTAACTTTCTTTGAATGTATAATAACGTGCCGGTGTATAAATACTAAATTTTAACAAATAGGCCTACAGTTCTATAATCCTTATAACTGTACCCATTTACCGAGTAAAATCCCCGTCAGCATAGTTACACTAAGGCCTAGATAAAATCTGCTGTTTTTAAATAGTATTTTTTTAAATGATGTATTTCTGATGTGTATCTAATAAATTTCCCTGTGATTTTTCACGGGGGCTTACTAGAGTAAAATAAAATAAAATATTCTAAAACGCATTTTTTAAATGAACGTTTTAAATACAATTACATAATCTGTAAAGGACATAACTAAAATCTAACGATGTTACCGAAATATGGAAAATACTTTATAGACTAATAACCTCTCTTCCCATGGAACTCACAGACGGACATCTTGAACCAATTTGGAATTTCCGAGGGTAGCTAATTCGTAATATCCCATCAACCTAAGATATAACTAAATTACAATATAATTCTAGCAAGCAAGAATGTCGTGAAATTACAAAAATATTTTTATAATTTTTCCTCGAGATAAAGTTTTGAAATTTATATGTAGGCCTACAGGATGGATGTAAAACAACTGGCACCCCCTTTATCTTGGTTATTTGTTAAGGTAGCTAAATGAGGTTTGCGACAATATTCGTTGCAGTGAGGGGCTACTTAAGAAACGTAATATTGTTAAATTTCGGTCGAAAGGGGTTGTCGGGGGGGGGAGTAACTAAAAATTGTCAAATGGGGCCAATATTCAAGTGATTTACATCACTGTAACAATCCTGTTGAGACAAGAACTTTTACATAAAGCAAAATGTTTTACGACACCCCTAGCCGAAATGGTGACCATTCATGTGCTATTATTAAAATACTGAAAAAGCAGATTTCACTCATCACAAATTAACATTATTCGATAAAAATTTTAATTCCGTTTACAGGAATTTTCTCAGGTAAGAATAGCCTACATAGAGTGCCTTCATTTTTCAATTTTGGTCGAAAGGGATTGGCTGGGGGGGGGGGGGTTGCAACTCAAAAACTTTCTAATGAAACCAATAGTCATGACTGTAAAGGTCCTGTTGAGGCAAGAATTTTGATACAAAGAAAATTTGTTTACCACCACCTCCCCCCCTACAACCAATAGTGCAGCCATTTTATGATACTACATTATTTAAAAAAATGATTGTTAGTGATTAAGTTCAATTAAAAAACAATAAATTATTGAAAAATGAAGTCACACTATGGAGGCTATTCTCACCTGAGAAAACTCCTGCAAACGGAATAGAAAAGTTATCAAATAATGTTAAATTGTGAGGGAATGAAATCTGATTTTTCACTTTTTCAATAACATCACGTAAATGATCACCATTTTGTTTAAGGGCATCCTAAAAAAATAGTCTCTATGTAAAATGCATGTCTCAATAGGACCTTTACAGTGATGTATCACATGACTATTGTTCTCATTTGAAAATTTTGAGTTGCCCCCCCCCCCCCCCCACCCCCCTCCCACCAAAACTGAACAATATTACATTTTTTGAGCAGGACCTCACTGCAGCGAATATTGCCGCAAACCGCATTTAGCTATCTTAACAAATAACCAAGATAATGGGAATGCAAGTTATTTTACAGTCACCCTGTATATATATAAAGTCGATAATGCTTACTAAATCGACTGACATTTATTGAAGTTAATATACCATATCATAAAGGTAAAATCTACTCAATCAACACCTCGAATAAAATACGAACAACTTAGTATTTGCGACGTTATAAAATTAATAATTTGACATACCTCTTAAATGACACTGTTGTGTTTATGAAAGACAGTAGAAAACTGTTTAGATTCATTGCTGTAAAGGTAAAAATGAGCCAAGCCATTCAAACTGAAAGGGATAAGATACGGATGGGAAAATATTGCAATAAAGTCCATGGGCGCCCATACCTAAATTAAAGACCACTAAAGAATACTGTTGCGTGGAGGCCAATAGGATGGGCGCGCAGCGTTGCCATATCTACTAGTCTCAAACACTCCTGTTATATACCGCTCGAAGCTTGAGCGCACAGTTTAAAGAATTATAAATGCGTTGAGTCAGCCGCGTTCAATTAGAAGAACGTGACAACGTCGCACTAGGACGATTGGAGCGTTCAAGGTCTCGGTGCTACGCAAGCCAGTCAATCAACGGTATTCTTTCGTGGTCTTTAGTTTATGGACAGAGGTGGGCCCACGGCCCCCCCCCCCCCAAGCACCCAGGGAAAGGAAAATGTGTATATTATTAATTATAGTCAGGTATTTTTCTTTAAAGAGATTAGCACTGAAATATGTTTTAAATGTTATGTGCCGTTTGATTTTACATATACTTATTTTATTTTTTACAAGAGTACAAGCAAGAGCTGCAATGAACTGTGTATTGAAAATACTGCCAATACGGGCGTTGGCATGCGAAGCACGCAATGCACTGTGTATTGAAAATACTCCCAATATGGGGTTGGCGTGCGAAGCAAGCAATGCATTGTGTATTGAAAATACTCCCAATACGTTGGCGTGCAATGCACTGTGCGTCGGCCGCTTCTCATAGTGTTCAGTGGCAAGCTCACATGTGCGTCCTTAGCAGTGAACGTGTTAAGCCCCATACCCCCGTCTAGACCCCCCCCCCCCTAGCAAATATCATATGCGCCCATGATAAAGTCTTAATTCCGTGGAACAGTGAACACTTTGTTTACATTTATTTCAACTGTACGAAATATCTGCCTAAAAAATAAAAGTCCTCGATAAGAATTCTTTCAGTCCGAAGTGAGGATAATATAATGGACCGAGGCAACGGAGTTGAGTTAACGATGGAGCCGGACCGGGCCGTGTTTCCTGCGAAATCCTAATAATAGGTTTAACGAATTTCCGATTTAAAGTTCTGCTTCCTGTTCACAATGCAGCCATCCCGGTTTAATAAGTTATTATAATGAATAACGCAGTATAATAAGGAGAAGTGAACGCGAAAGAAAGTAAATCAAGCAGCAACAAAGAAGAAAAATGCATAGCCTGCTACAAAAATAACTAAACAAATTGTGAAATTTAAAAAAAATGATGGTTTTAGGCTAATTTTGGTTGTTGTAGACAATTACCAAAAAATTATGTTTTTAGTTTTTTGTCGATAAATCGGTTATCCTTTGACCTACCGAAACTGCAAAAAAAGCATTTTGTCTGTCGTTAAAAAAGGAAAATATTTTGTCTCTTGTACATTTTTTGTAAAGTTAACGGTTTTCAAGATATTCCATAATAAAAATTTGTAACGGCCGCCATTTTGAAAATTATAAAAATAAATTCTTTGCGTTTGGTACATTTGTTAATAGTAAAATATAAAATGTTTATTCCAAATTTGAACTCGATATCTTATCTATTTCCAGAGTTACATTGAGTTTTTGTAAAAAAACTAAATGGCGGATTACGGCTAAACTAAGCCGAAATTGAAAAAATGTTATAATACATTTTCGACTTATTTTTGCATGTAGAATCTGAATCTGCATAGCCCGCTACGCTTTATACTGAATCACCCTGTATAATATGCAGGGCGATTCAGAACTTTACGGCGATACAACTAGCTCATTCTATAGAAACAAATAAGAAACAAAGTTCAAATAAACTTAGGCCCGAAAACGTTTCGTTTCCCAGGTATCAGCAATTTTGTTGGTTTTTACAAAATGATTCATATCTAGTGAAATGTTCGACTGATTGAGTTAAAACGAATTTAGGTTTAAATTTTCAAACAGCCGTCATTTTGAAACTCATGATTGGATAAAATCGTTTATTAATTTTTTATAGACTATTTGTTTGCCTTGGACTGTTTATATATTGTAATGAAATTACCTTCATGATATCGTTTATTTTTTTTTTTGAGATATATTATTGTTATGTTATACTTCACGTTATGTTTATTTGTTATAAATAACAAATACAATAACTTAAACAATAAATAATTCGACAACGCAGCTGAACCGCTGACGTGAGTTGAGCAAATTTCCAAAATTAAGTTTATAGGCCTATGTTTTAGGGTTTCAACCGACAATTTGGGAAATAGATAGGGGCCTATATTCATGACGGTGCTGAATAGCTGCGAAATGCTTCGCACGCCATTCCGCATATTGGGCGTATCTTCAATACACAATGCATTGCGTGCTTCACACGCCATTCCGCATATTGGGAGTATCTTCAACACACAAAGCATTGCGTGCTTCGCCAACCTCCGTATTGGGAGTATCTTCAATATCAATCTTCGCACGCCAACCCCACGGAAGAATCCAATCCACCACATGGCTTTGAACCGGGTACTTCTATGGTATTTTAAGTTTTGATCGATTTTGGGGGAACCAAGCTATAAGGTCGCGTAAAAAAAATGTGCAGAATAACATCCTACATTATATTTGCAGAAAAAACTCAAAAACAAATTCATTCTCGTAGGACAAATCTAAAAAAAAATAGTTACTTCCGGTCAAAAATGTGCTTCCGGTTTTGGATTTTTTGGCTAACGAATTCGTCCGAGCGACATGGACAACCAACATGTGTACGAAATGTGTACCAAATCGGACTTAATGCGGCCGCTAGAGTGCGAACACACACATATGTATATACAGGGTGGTTATAAAGTCACTTCTCCCCCTTTAACTTTTGTGTTTGTTAAAACAAACAAATATCCTTTTTTGGAACGATACTAACTTAACCCAAAGTATCTTTTGAAGCAATCGGAAATTTTGAGTGTCCCCTAAAAATTGGGGATTTTGGGGGGAAACCCAAAATTTTTAAATGGGAAGTATGGTCATGTGATAAACGTGTTAAAATAAATCGACATAAAGTTGCTAATATCTCAAAAAGGAAGAGTTTTTAGAAAAAATTTCAAGAGACAAATAATTTGTATTTCAAAGTGTTATTTAAAATGAGGTATCACATGACCATACTTCCCATTTAAAAAATTTGCCTCCATTTTTAGGAGACACTCAAAATGTCCGATTGCTTCAAAAGATACTTTGGAAGTTAGTATCGTTCCAAAAAGGATATTTGTTTGTCTTAACAAACACAAAAGTTAAAGGGGGGGGGGAAGTGACTTTATAACCATCCTGTATATGATTTTTAATGACACCCCAAAACGTGTTCTGGGTACCATGATCGGTGCTCATTTGCTACTCCCGACCTTAGATCTTACCATAAGGGCCACTGCAATAGCTCATTTTTCCTATGGAAATTCGCTAATTAACGATACCAGAAACTGGCACATACTATCTCACAAACATATTTAAATTATTAACACGTTCACTGCTAAGGAGGCACATGTGAGCTTGACACTGACCACTATGAGAAGCGGACGACGCACAGTGCATTGCGTGCTTCGCACGCCAAACCCCCCGTATTGGGAGTATATTCAATATCAATCTTCGCACGCCAACCCCACGGTAGAATCCACCGCACGGCTTTGAACCGGGTACTTCTATGGTATTTTACGTTTTGATCGATTTTGGGGGAACCAAGCTATAAGGTCGCGTAAAAAAAATGTGCAGAATAACATTCTACATTTATATTTGCAGAAAAAACTCAAAAACAAATTCATTCTGCAATAGCTCATTTTTCCTATGGAAATTCGCTAATAACCACCTCCTATGCTACTCTTGGGAAGGTATAAAGTTTCAACTGGGAGAAAGTATCTGGTACCGTTTATTAACTATAGAATGCGCTACCGAGACATTGCCGTATAGTTCATAATCACCCTGTATCTACCAGATGATTTGATAATAAAACGATAGTACTTTTTAATTTTCCACGTGATTTACTTCATCATAAGCCCCCGTTCGAACTACGTGTTTACAATTAAACGGTGTGATATCTAAATTAAATGGTAACCTGTTCTATATGTAGCCGCTCATAGGTGGCGCTGTTATCGGGTAATTACTGAATGCGGGGATTGCTAGAAATTCGATTACTGTCATGTTTGAAGGGGAGCCGCTGGCTAGTGCCGTTATTACGTTACGGAGGGTTTCATATGAGATCTCCCTCTTTCATTAAATATCACTAATTGTAGATAACTTAATAACAGCTGTCGACGGGTACTAGATAGACTTGTAGCTTGAATGTTCTTATCTTTAAATACAAAGGCAGAGTAAAGGCATTTGGGAACCATATCTTTTGATCTTACATAATATAAATCTATGCTATAATACTTTAATTACCATAAAAAAAAATAAAAAAAAAATAAATAAAATTAAAAAAAAAAAAAAACAGTAAATACATTATTGCAGTAGGACAGCTGTTTTGAGCAACTTCTAACGTGAGAAAAAAAGCTTAATTTTTGGTTACTAAGGTTAAGGTCTGGATCAGATTTAAACATTTTAAAAGAAATGTTAAATTTTGATCTTGATACAAAAATCAAAAATACAGAACACAATTAATTCTCACAAAAATACGTTTAATTGCAAACGCGTTTCAAAGACAAAGTCATCTTCTTCAGTGACATATGAGCTGCAGATATCGGCGTGAATCCCGGCACTTGACCTTGCCCTGGCACGATGGGCCAAGGGTGTGGGGAAAGGACGTAAGTGGAGAAAAAAACATTTTCTAATGTGACTCATCCTTCAACTTCATCCTTAACACGTTCACTGCTACGCAAATTTCGTATTTCCTATGCTAGGAGCTGATCTTATATTTTTTATATTTACAGTATAGGCTAAATGAGTAGAAATTACTTTATTTTTTATTTTTGAACCTTTCTACGTAATAATCACTAATATTTTAAAGCGGACGCACATGTGCGTCCATAGCACAGAGGCATAAAATTGGCGTGCGAAGCACGCAATGCTCTGTGTATTGAAAATTCTCTCAATACGAGGGCTGGCGTCACTGTGCGTCGGCCGCTTCTCATAGTGTTCAGTGTCAAGCTCACATGTGCGTCCTTAGCAGTGAACGTGTTAAACAGAGATGTACCGAGTACTGATGTTTTTAGTCAGGTTAGTAGCGGTTTGCTCAAGCGCCAGCATTCTCGCCGCTATCTGTACAACCAAATTGTAACTTAAGCCTCGTCCGCACTTGCAGACTTGTTACATTGTCGGCCTACTGTCTGCACGGTGTTTCGACCTAGTCCGCCGACAGTCGGTCGACAAGTCTGCGTGTTTCTGCGTGCTTTACTTGAAACACGGAGACAAGTATTTTGTCTCGAGTCTGCACGTGTAAACGTGTGTGTTGACAAGAGACCGGATACAACACGCGACTGTCCTGCGCAAGTCGTGAACTGTTGGCCGGTGATTCATTCGCACTGAAATCCGTAGTTTTTTTGGCCCCCAACAAAGCTTAACAAAATCTCAGAATCTGTAGGGGTTATTTTCTGTAAAGTTTCTGAACCTGCTCCATCTTATAATCGGAGGTCCGATAGAAGGTTTCGACCATAGGACGAACTTTCTTCGAGAAACTCGCGGGTCCACTTCCTCGGTAAACTAGCCACATGGTTCAGAAAGATAAAGCACACACAAGCTAAAACCCCGTCCTCTTCAGTCGCCGTTTCGACGAACCACAGGTTGGTTTTCTAAGTCACTTGGACGAGTTCGTTGGTCAAAAAAATTGACCGGAAGTATACCAAATTTTTGACCGGAAGTATCATGTATATAAGTGTGCGCACTCTAACGGACGCATTTTATGTTCGATTTGGTCCGAATTTGGTACACAGGTTGGTTTTTTTAAGTCGCTTGAAATTGACCGGAAATGGACCAAATTTTTGACAGGAAATAATTTTTTTTTTGAGATTTTTCGTACTAGAAACAAACTTTTTTAAAGGTTTCTTTAAAAAAATACACTTATGAAATAATTTACAATTTGTTTTTTTAAGCGACTTTATAGCCCATCCGGTTTCCCCAAAAACAATCAAAACGTAAAATAACGTAAAAATACCAGAATAAAATCCACGGCTTTTACTGTGGTGACCGATGGCAATATATTTGGTACATGCTGGCAGCACCTTCGTGAGTAGATCAATTTCCCAAATAGTTGTTTGAAACCCAAAAACATATATGAATTTATTTTTTGAAACTTCTCTCAACTCACGTCAGCGGTTCAGCTGCGTGGTCGAATTATTTGTAATGCTTGGATTTTTGTTGCAATACAAAACAACTTACGTAATAGATGTTACTGATTTATATTAACTTTTTTAATCTCAAAACTTCTAAAAATAGTATGTAATAAAAAAACGTCTAAAAATAGTGGTCTCCGTACAATACGTAAACAAAACCAAGGAAGATTGTTCTTAACTTACATTTTATCACAATAAATGTAACGGAAACATGTGTTGGCTTTATAAAACCATTACTTTGCAATGTAATCTTTAATCGAGGCAGAACTGTTTGTAAACTCATAACGATTGATTCGCAAATCTATTTTAAATTCTGAATAGTAATAAATGGTAAATTCGAACTTTTCAGATAGGAAGCGCTTTATATTCGATTAAACCAATATGAAGGAAGTTGTGTGTTGAAGTTCCAACGATGCGACGTTGCCTACCTGCTGAGTAAATGTTTAGCTTTCGTACTTTGACTGACACAGTTGCCATGGCAATACCTTCCTCAATGGGATTGGAATTAGAATTATAATAATACTTGCTGGCCCGACCCGGCTTTGCACGGATAGACAAATCAAAGTTAAATGTATATTAACAAAAAATATATTATATCAATAAATATATAACAGTATGTATTTCTTTTGGGGATTTTTAGTAACTTTGACCCCCCAAACATCCCCTAAAATTTAGATTTTTTTAAAACTCTCTTTTAGCGAGCACCTAGGGCCCTAGAGGAAGCTACATAATAAATTTCATTCCAATCCGTTCGGTGTTTCTTTTTTAGAAACTTTGACCCCCCCCAACCCCCCCTAGAATTTAAAATTTTTTTAAACCCTTTCTCAGCGAGTACCTAGGGCCCTAGAGGAAGCTACATACCAAATTTCATTCCATTCCGTTCGATGGTTTTTTTGTAGTAACTTTGACCCCCAAAACCTCCCCTAGAATTTAAAATTTTTTGAAAAACTTTCTTAGCGAGCACCTATGGGAAGCTACATACTAAATTTCATTCCAATCCGTTCCATGGTTTTAGAGAAATCGTGATTTTGTAACTTTGACCCCCCCAACCCCCTAAAATTTCGAATTTTTTAAAAACCCTTTCTCAGCGAGCATCTATGGCCCTAGAGGAAGCTACATCCAAATTTCATTCTAATCCGTTCGGTAGGTTTTGAGAAATCGTGATTTAATAACTTTGACCCCCCCTAAAAGTTCGAATTTTCGGAAACACTTTCTTAGTGCGCGTCTAGAGCCTATAAAGAGTATTAGTGCCAAATTTCATGTTTCGCGGTTTTGGAAAAACTGTGATGAGTCAATGAGTCAATGGTATTTGGCTTTTATAAGTATAGATTAGATTTATTATTATAGTGAATATATTGTAAAAATAAGTACTAATAGGTGGAAACAACAAAAGTAGGTAGAATTTAGAAATTTAAAAAGTTATACTTTGCGTGTAATATGATATAGGTAAATTGTAAAAAGCGTTTGTGTAATATATGTCTTCCCATTTTTTCATCGATAAGGACTTACTTCTTGCAATGATTGTTTAGGACTGACGTTTTTATAACGAAATTGTGTTATACGCCCTATCATCAACCTAATTATGTTTACTAACTGGAAAGATAGGCGGCTTGCAGTGTTTAGTAACATTATGTTAGTGCAGTTTCAAGTTTTGTTTAAAGTTGGAATTAATTGTAGATAAGAGCTTATAATATAATTTAGGTGTTTATTAAATTAATTTAAAATAAACGGTACCAGGAACTGGCACATACTTTCTCACAAACACATTTAAATTATTAAACAGATTCACTGTGACTTGTAGGGTGGGGTAGGAGAGGTGATTTTTTATTAAAGTAGAAGATTAATTAATGAATATTATTAATATTATCTAAACAGAAAACTATTCGATCAATTTCGAACAAATTTGCACCACACACATCAATTAGGATTGTATAGATGCACGAAAAAAGGTTTTGAAAAAAAATTGAAAAACAACCCCCTTTATGGCCAAAAAACCCCAAAATCAGTTATTATTATTATTATTAGCTATACGAGAATTTTTAGAAAGATACGATTTTTTGCATATGGTAGTGTACATTAAGGGCTACAAATAAGCCAAATTTTATCAAAATCGTTAAAGCCGTTTTTGAGAAATTTAGATTTTTCTCGTTTTTTGGCCATTTTCGGGGGTAAAACTCCTTAAAAATCCAAAATTTGCAAAAAAATGAAAAAAAAAACGCCTGGAGATATTCCAGAACTACACCTACATACCAAATTTCATCAAAATCGGACCGTTGGTATGGTCTACAGCTCTGTACACATCCTTACCGACAGACATCACCAAAAAAACCATTTTGGGTTCAGGGAGCACCAAAACAAATAGTTCCACTAAAAATATTTTCGGGTTCATGGAGCGCCAACACAGATAACTCCACTAAACATTTGTTGGGGGGTTCAGGGAGCACCAAAACAGATAATTCCACTAAAAATTCAAATTCGAAAATTTGGACGAAAACAATACTTTCTCCATATACTACGTATAGGGTGGAGAAAGTAAAATGCAAGATATAATTGCAAATGCGACGGTGTAGTTAAAGACCGCCACTAGTCTAAATAAAGATGGTTCGTATTAGTACAGTATGCAAGTGTCATTAAATATTTAAAATACACAGTTTCTAGAATCAGCTTACATAGGCTGAAACCACCAAGCTTTGTAACCCCTAACACTGTATTACCAATATACAACATTAACAACAAATTAAACCAGAATAGTGACCTTTTATACTTTCAATTTATCGAATGATATTTAACTAGCAATATTTATAATAATATAGGATAATAGCTCAGTTAGATATTGACATCAAATGTACATACAATATTGCCGGTTTTTGAGTAATTTAGGTTTGAAATTTTCAAACAGCCGTCATTTTGAAACTCATGATAGGATTTATAATCGCTCAGTTTTCTTGAGATATATCATTGTTACGTTAAACTTCATGCCAAGTTTGAACTCAATCAGTCAAACCGTTCTCTAGATAAGAATTATTTTGCAAAAAAAAAACAAAATGGCGGACATCTAGAAAACGAAGCGTTTTCGTGTCTGTATTTATACAGACTTTCAACGCTCCTAGCGGCTAAACAGTTAAGTTTATCAAAAAAACACCAAGAATAAAAATGTCTTAAAATTGCATGTAAAATCCAAATTCATCATAAAAATTTGTATAACGGGGTTTTTATAAGAAATTTCAAAGTTGACCACCATATTGGAAAATGGCGGACATTTAGAAATATTTTAACTACATATTTTTTAATTTCTGAAAAAATAAAGAATGATTCCCCATTTAAAGTTTACTGTAAAATTAATACTTTCTGATAAACCAATGGTGGCCTGTAAAGTTCGAGTTGATCACTCTGTATATTATTATAACCACAAAATTAATATAATATAAAACATTTAGGTCAGCGATGGCCGTGGTGGTTAAGGCGTCAAAGCTTTATCAATTGTCATGGCAACCATAAATGGAAAAGTTTCGGGTTCAATTCCCATTGACCCCGAATAATTTTCTAAATGGTTTCTTAACAGACATCGTTGGCTGTGGTTCGGATTCCACGTAAAACTGTAGGTCCCGTCTTCATTAGCCTTAAGTGCAAAACAGCAGGACGTTAACCCCCCCCCCCCAAAAAAACAAAAAAAAAAAACAAACAAATCTCTTTTTTTATAGAACTTAGGTGGTTTATTAATAACCTAACAAACATTAATAAGTATATTTAATGAATAACCCCAGTTGAATTCATACCTGCCCTTGTGAAACATTCGTTGCCCTTGGTGTTAATACTTTCAGAAATGTCGTTAAAAGGATCTCTGTTTTGAGACCCCTTGTTCACGTGCAGTGTTTAAATACATGAAATTGCTTTTAGAGGTGTTGTGGAAGCTGGGTTAATCAGTCTAAATAAACTGAGTTCGATCGGGCCAGTTCGGTAAGAGTGTTTGTACTTCTATTTTCTTGCCAACGACCCGAAGTAAGTTTTACCAGCTAGGTAAACGTAATTAACGTAATATTAAAACGTGTTTTTCCTAATACACATAGTCAGAGCCCAAGTACTGTATTGCTAAACTCAAGTAGATTTACCTTCGTCATTAATTATGTACAGTATTTATACAATGTTACGTTATACGTACAGATACGGGCGCGAATGCTGGCGCTTGAGCAAACGCTACTAACCCGACCAAAAACATCAGTACCCGGTACATCTCTGTTTAACACGTTCACTGTTAAGGTAGCAAATGTGAGCTTGACACCGAACACTTTGAGAAGCAGCCGACGCACAGTAGACTACATTGAACGCCAACCTACTTATTGGGAGCATTTTCAATACACAGTACATTGCTTGATTCGCACGCCAACCCCCGTGTTGGCAGTATTTTCAATACACAATGCATTGCGCGCTTTGCACGCCAATTTTAAGCCTATGAATAATTTCTATTAATTTAGGCTATAAATATAAAAAATAAAAGGTCAGCTCCTATAGTATAGAAGCACGCAATGCATTGTGTATTGAAAATATCCCCACGGGGGTTGGCGTGCGAAGCACGGAATGCATTCTGTATTGAAAATACTCCCAATACGGAGATTGGCTTGCGAAGCACGCAATGCCTTGTGTATTGAAAACACTCCTAATACGGGGGGGGGGGGAAGCACGAAATGCATTGTGTATTAAAAATACATGTACTCCCAATATGGAGATTAGCTTGCGAAGCACGCAATGCTTGTGTATTGAAAACACTCCCAATACTGGGGTTGGCGTGCGAAGCACGCAATGCATTGTGTATTGAAAATACTCCCAATACGGAGGTTGGCGTGCAAAGCACGCAATGCATTGTGTATTGAAAACACTCCCAATACTGGGGTTGGCGTGCGAAGCACGAAATGCATTGTGTATTGAAAATACATGTACTCCCAATATGGAGATTGGCTTTGTGTATTGAAAACACTCCCATTACTGGGATTGGCGTGCGAAGCACGCAATGCATTGTGTATTGATAATACTCCCAATACGGAGGTTGGCGTGCAAAGCACGCAATGCATTGTGTATTGAAAACACTCCCAATACTGGGGTTGGCGTGCGAAGCACGAAATGCATTGTGTATTGAAAATACATGTACTCCCAATATGGAGATTGGCTTGCGAAGCACGCAATGCTTGTGTATTGAAAACACTCCCAATACTGGGGTTGGCGTGCGAAGCACGCAATGCATTGTGTATTGAAAATACTCCCAATATGGAGGTTGGCGTGCGAAGCACGAAATGCATTGTGTATTGAAAATACTCCCAATACGGAGATTGGCTTGCGAAGCACGCAATGCATTGTGTATTGAAAACACTCGCAATATGGAGGTTGGCGTGCGTAGCACGCAATGCATTCTGTATTGAAAATACTCCCAATATGGAGATTGGCTTGCGAAGCACGTAATGCATTGTGTATTGAAAACACTCCCAATACTGGGGGGGGGGTTAGGCGTGCGAAGCACGCAATTCACTGTGTATTGAAAATTTTGTCCGTAAATAAATAAATAAACAGTGGACATACATTTTTATACTGGTTTGAGGGTTCATAATATTTTGTGCATCATGCACCACAAACAATTTTGTCCCGGAATGTGAAAATTAAAAAGGTGGTAACCCTAAGTTTATCACACAGTTTGTTTAAAATGAAAACTCCGTAAAGAAGACAAAAAAACCTTTGAAACGACGGCGTTCGTGGCATTTACATTCGTGGTGTCGTTTACCTCATTAACAAGTTCAAGATTATATTATCCCATTAAAACGTCGAGTGCCAAGCAATAACGAACAACAATAAGCGCGTCATAAGGACGGCCGGTTGACATTTACAAAGAAACTCTGCTACCTATTTGAAACGGCGCTATCACGTACTTTACATTTATGTAAATTGTTGTATTGACATTAACCTGTTCTCTTATCTGAAACGGCCATCGAACGTTTAACCGATGCCAGTGCTTCGTTGCCGTTAGCTCCGTCGGGAGGTCGGTAGCAGACACTTAACTATCCTATAAATTATAATCATTGGTAATTCATAGGTACTAAACGACGCGAACATTAACGCTAATAAAGTATAATGTAAAATGCCAAGAGAGTTCGCATACATAGGCAGACCTTTACAATGTGTTTCATAGGATCATTCGTATTTCAGAAAAGCTTAATTTTAATCTATATAAATAAAAATGTAAATGTGTTTGTTCGAAATCGATAACCTCCGAAAGGTCTTCACCGTTTGCTTTGAAATTTGGACAGAAACTTTCATTTGAATTCGAGCGTGTTTTTATATACTTTTTTTTTAAAACTGCAGCATCTAATGAACATAAAAACAACAACAAATATACTCAATATTTAACAAAAATATAAACGCCATTACATATGTTTATTGGCTATAATAATAACAGCAGTTAGCTGTTTCCTATAATATTTCTATTATCAGCTGATTTCAAACTTAAAACAATTATTTGTATTTCTAACTTTTACGATGGGTTTTTGTGAACAACGCCATCTGTTGAAGTAAAAACAACACACACTATACTAAATATTTTAGGGCAATGGGAGCGCCATACAAAATAATAAATAAATATGTTTATTGTTCATAGAGTAATCAGCTGTTTCCTATAATACTTCT
>JAGFPH010011191.1:19376-35762 GCA_018207615.1 Philaenus spumarius
ATCAGCTGATTTCAAACTTAAAACAATTATTTGTACTTCTAACTTTTAAGATGGGTTTTTGTGAACAACGCCATCTGTTGAAGTAAAAACAGCCACACTATACTAAATATTTTATGGCAATGGGAGCGCCATACTAAATAATAAATAAATATGTTTATTGTTGATAGAATAATCAGCTGTTTGCTCTAATATTTCCATTAAGAGCTGATTTCAAACTGTGAAGCAATTAATTGTATTTCTAACTTTTAGGTTATTTTTTACTACGTTACTACTGTTATAAAATATACAGAACAATTTGATTTAACATTATTGACCATCTTAGCTTTGATGTTATTATTAGTCCTACACTTTTATTGTAAAGAAAACATAACATAATGATGTGTGTAGAAGGTTCCAATGGGGTTGGCGTGCGGAGCACGCAGGGGTCTCCCCTAGTAATAAAACTAGCAGACCCGTGCGAATATCCCTCTAGTTAGGTGTAGGCATACACTTACCTGATTTAATACGCTGATTTAATTCAGTTAATTACGTTTATTTATTTACGTTGGTTTATAAATAACAGTTTATCAAAACGTATAACGCTTTACATTGATTTAATTTGATTGAGTTGCGTGATAGATTACACTTGCATATAGAGGTTAAACAATCGAACTAACAGCTGTCGTGTTATAGATAGATTGTGAATAGATTTCGCCTTTCATTAGTAACCATATGCAATAAAATATACAAGTGTTTTTAATCAATTTTTGTAATGAAAACATACATTTTAAGCTTTTTGTATATTTTTCGTCAATACCGGGGAACATAAGCTTTAAAATGATGCTTGAATAATTAATTTTGATGAAACATTTAGGTAGATATCGCTTAGCGACAAAAAACTTGAGAAATAATATATAAACATAATTATTTCTTAATGAAAGTAATGTACAAATTTAGTTGTAATTGTTATGACAACGAATAAATGAAAATATACACAGTTGATTGGTTCAATTAGTTTAAACAGATAATAACATTGTCGAGGACTTGTTAATTCTATCTGTTAGTTTTAACCTATAAATAAGTAAACTAATTATACACAGTTTGATGATACATTTAATTATTTGATTTACTGAAGGAACCTTTAAGATATAACTAGTAAGCCCTCGTGAAAAATCACAGGTATATTAATAATTAAATACATTTATTAATTAATTTAATTAATTATTATTATTTATTTTTATTATTTATTTATTTATTAATTAATTTAATTAACTTATACATATTATTAATTATTAGATACATCAGAAATACATCATTTAAAAAAAGAAAATACTGTTTAAGAACAACAGACTTTGTCTAGGTATGCTGACGGGTATTTTTAACTCGGTAAAAGTGTACAATTAATAGGACTATAAAATTGTAGGCCTATTTGTTAAAGAAATTGATTTATATACGTTATTATATATTTAAAGAAAGATAATATTTTCTTTTAATAGCTTTTTATGTCATATTGATAGATCAATTGATTTAGAAGTTATTAATATTATAGTGAAGAAATTAAAAATGGAACATGTTAATGTTATACGAAGATATACGAATGTTTCCGAAGTTAAACGAATAGGTGTATCTCTTCTTTAAATTTGTATTAACGAATATTTATTGATGATAAAAAGTTGTACTTATAGACATTTTATAACCTGAAAGCAAATCTCATAACGTATTACAGCAAACATTAGTTCTATAATTCATATTTAAAAAAATAAACTTCACAAGAAATTATAACGATTGAAATTGTAAACATAACCCCAAAGTATAATCTACGCTGGGTCTTGTTTATTTATTGCAGATGATGGGTGAAATCACCTGTTGTATTATATGTTACTCACGTACGTTGCTTTTATAGGAGTTGGTTATAAAATGTTAACAAAACTTTATCTGAGATCAAAATATTAAAGTAAATACAGTATCTGCATTTTTGGGTACTTTTACAAAATTTACACTAGCCAAAAAACAAGAGAATTTGCCTATCAATTCATTTCAAAGGTCTTACCGTAATGTAGAAATTCATAAATAAATATACTAAATATTATACAGTTTTGTTAGTAACCTGGATGTAGGCTGAATATTTAATGTTACTTATCTGAGACTTCCATACTTTTCAGTAAGTTTGCAGAATAGCTATTGTTTCAGGCACTCTTTCCAATTTATTCAACTAAATCATTCTAGGCTACAGATTTTAATTCTGTGTAATAGTAAATTATTGCTGCACAAACTTCTCTAAAAGCGAGTGTACTTCATTGCGTACGTACGTGAATAACAATATATAAAAGCTGATATATAAATCCTTTAAACGTATCACAGTTTATACTTTGGGGTTATGTTTACAACTTCAATCAATAATATAATGTCATGTAAATTTGATTTTTTAAATATTAGTTATATAACTAATGTATAACGTTATAAGATTTGCTTTGAGGTTAAAAAATGAATATAAATACAACTTTTAATTTATTCATTTATACAAATTTAAAGAAGAGATACTCCATTCATGTATCTATTGTATTTACCTTTAGAGGTCTGTTTAAAATAATCCCTTTTGAATGTTACTTAGCTTAGCCGTTTCATCTACACAGAGACATCATCAGGTTTCGCGCTTGTCATGAAAATAAAATAAATAATACCCCATTCGTTTCGGAAAAATTCTTACATCTTCGTATAACATATACACATTTGCGATTGTTAATTTCTTCATTATAACATTAATAACTTTTAAATCATTTGATATAACAATATGATAGGTAGGCCTAGAGACAGTTTGTTGTTTTAAATAGTTTTTTTTTTTTTAATAATGTATTTCTGATGTGTTTCTAATTAAGCCGCCTGTCGTTTCCACAGGGGCTTACTAGTAAATGAATTACGTAAAACATTGTAACAACAATTAATTTAAGTTACGATTAATTGGTTCAATGGTAACTATGCTTGTGCTTGCAAAGGGGTTTAGCGTGGGAAGATTAATCCCACTGTTTAGTATAAAGTAAACATTGATTTTTCTTGATTAAAGTTCCTACAGATTTCTTGCTCGTGTCCCAGCAAACAGATAAACTTAAATAATTTATTTATGTTTTTTTTTTGTTCTGTGCAGAAGCAGAACAAGTCCTAACACTGAACCTCGAGGACTCCAAATTTGATTCGATTTTTATTTGACAGCCTTCCTGCAATCCGTATTCTATTTTAACTGGGCTCACTGTCTATCAAAAATAAATGTTAGCAAAAGCAACTTGTTACGAACGCCCGTTCAGAAATACAACAGCAGTATACAGTTTAAAAACTCTCTTCAAATTGGTGGAAAAAGTAAGAACGACTAAACGATAAAGAAATTGGAATTTGTATTTTTACAGTTCTTAAGTTCTTCGCCCTAACATAAATGAAAATTTATTGCTGTTCCTTTTGTACATTAACAAAATCAAGATAATACATAATTTAAAATTACATTAACAAATGCGAAATGATAATTTATCTTGAAATCAAGTACATAAAAATACAAAACCTAAAAATGTCTAAATATATACAATACAAAAAGGAAAACAATTTAAACCACCTCGATGTTTTGAAAACATGTTTGAGGTAGTTGAGTAAGTATTAACAAATTCAAAGAAACAAAAAATAAAAATGTCCGACCGGCTTCCAAAGATATTATTAACATCAATATTAAGTACATTTAAAAAACAAAAACTTAACCACAACAAGAAAGAAAAATATATTTTGAAAAAACAGACTATATACAATTTACATCAATACATATATCTACATGAAGACGTATACATACAAAAACATACACATATATTTATACATATATACTTACATACATAAATACATATTATACATACACAGGCATACATAGACAAAATACTTAGGCTACACACCAAAACACTCATATAATACAAATACATAATATACATTCATTCTTATATAGCAAAAGAAAAAATAACACCCACACATTTTTATAAGGATATTTCACAAAAACAACCACACTTCATTTAGTTAAGGAGAGACAGATTACCTAAATTAAAGTGTTATAAAATAAATCAATACATTCTAGCTCCTGTAAGAAATTCCTTAGTTGATGCAGGTATTTGTGCTTTAATAAATATATTATGTTTCACCAATTTAACAAGTCTAATATATATTCCCGATCCTTTTCTTTAGATACAAAAAAAACTTTCCCTTAGGTCTGAACATTTGTTGTTCTAATTACTGACAATCGATTAGTGAACTGACGTCATCTAAGCGACGCTCCTCTCAATTTCCGGTTCCTAGTTGCCCCGCCTCCTCTCACCCTTTCCTTCCTCCTCCTCCGTAATGGAACTAAGATATTGCTTCCTTAGTTAGTGCACGGCAAAATCGTGATTAGTTATTAAATGATAAATAAGAAAAAAATATTTTGCACCTTTAATCTTGTTTTTTGTTCAGAGGAAATGAAATATTCAAAAGATAACTAATGTATATAGAGGGTGTCCCAAAAGAAACCTTAGCGGGCTATACAGGATCGTATTGTATTCATTGAAATAAATAAAAAATATTCAGTAACATTTTTTCGAATTCGGGTTAGTTTAGTCGCAATCCACCATTTCGTTTTTTTTTTACAAAAACTCACTGTAACTCCAGGAATAGATGAGATATCGAGTTAAAATGGAACAAGTATTTTGCACCTTAAGATTTACAAGTGTACCAAACACAAAGAATTTATTTTTATAATTTTCAAAATGGCGGTTGCTACAAATTTTTAAGATGGGCTATCTTGAAAACCGTAATCTTTACAAAAAAATTACAAGAGACAAAATATTTTTACGTTTTAAAGACAGACAAAATGTTTTTTGTCGTTTCTGTGAGACAAAAGATAACCGAGTTATCGACAAAAAACTAAAAACGTAATTTCTTGGTAATTGTCTACAACAACCAAAATTAGCGTAAAACATCGTTTTTTTGAATGTTAATAGTTTGAACTAGTAGTTCTGTGAACAGTAGACCTCGCTCGTTGACCTTATCTCTTCTCCCCCTCCACAACTCACTCACAGTCACAGCGGCCACACTGACGTAGCGCAGGAAAGAGCAAGACAGCAGGTAGTGATCCCTTTCCCTTTCCATGAAATTATAAGGTTTTATGAAGATATCCAAAGAATACACGCATAGTAACATGGCAAAAAAACAAAAACATGGACGATTTTTAACAAATTTCAAGTTTGCGGCCATTTTGTGAGCTTACCGTTAGAGATACGGGAAAACATGAAGGAAACAATTTTGTAGAACATTAAATTTGCTACAGCAAAATGTTATGAGTTTTGAAATACTACTTACGGTTAAGCCATAAACTGGCTTTGGAAAAAAACTTACACTGAGAGAAATGGTGCGTCCGCCGTTTTTATTTTATTTAAGGGGTTAAAAATGAAAAATGGAAAAAACCGTACACATAAATCGCTCGGCCTAGGAATAAGGAACATTCGTGCAAAAAATCATGACAATCGGTCAAGGCGTTTGACCGTAATCGTGAGACCGACAGACAGAGAGAGACGAAATGCCGAACGGTCGAGCTAAAACGGAGACCTCACTTCCGCTCGGCCAATAATTGAGATAAAATCCATTGCTCTGAAATGCATTAAAAACTCAAATGTAGCTTTTAACCATTTCAAAATGGTGACTGGATAACACGCTTCAATAATGCTAAAAATGTATCAAATGCTAAAATGTTATCAAAATAGCAACAAAAGTAACTGCTTTTGTATAAACTTGTATAGAAAACTAGGGGAGACCCCTGCGTGCTTCGCACGCCAACCCCCAATGGAACCTTCTAAAAACATATGTTATGTTTTATTTATAATAAAGTGTATTTTTAATAATAACCTCAAAACTAAGATGGTAAATAATGTTAAATGTTCAAATTAAATTATTTCTTGTATTTTATAACAGCAGTTATAATAAGTTAAAAGAACCAGCAAGGCTCAGATCTACACTTTAAAACCCTAACCTAAAAGCTGGAAATACAAAAATAATTGCTTCAAATTTTGAAATCAGCTGTTAATGGAAATATTGGAGCTAACAGCTATATTATCTGTTCAATTGGTTGCTATGGTAATAAATGTAAATACATGTGTTGATTTATCATTCTGGGCCTAACCTAAGAATTTTTTCCGACTAAATTTACAAATATTGGAATAAAAAAAGGTTTTTATCGAAATGAATTAAAGCCTCTGTTACTCAGGGATAGTGTAGGTTTTTATTAGTAAAACTGTTTTTTCAATCGGTTTAGTAGTGCCAGAGATTACCCCCTACATACAAACAAACAAACAAACAAACACACAAACAAACAAACAAACTTTACCTCTTTATAATATGAGTATAGATTGTAAAATTAGGAAACTAAATAAAGGCAATATTATTATTATTATAACTAAAAAATATAAATTTAATTATTTAAAACTGTATTTAAAGTAAATTTGGGGCAGGATGACAGCTAGTATACAGTATATACAAAGGTAACTGCTAATGGACTATTGTAAAGATCACAACCGAATGGAACACTTTTTCATTTGGAACTAAATAAATGACGCTCACTCGCGAAAGTAATTAGGCAGTAAAGCGGGGTGAGAGCAACCCTTACTCCAGAACTAGTTACTTTCAGTTAAGTAAGTTGGTGGTTGAGGCTATATACTTCATCACAGAAGTTAAATTTTATCTATTGTAAAGTACATCGTAAGCAAAGGCAAAACGCAGTAACTGAGTAATTAATTTAACAAGTTAAAACAATTAAAATATAAAGTTTCTGGAGTTTGAACTGAAGTACACGGTGTTTACAAAGTTTATCGCAACATAGAAAGAAACTAAATCGTTTCGTTTTTTAGCTGGCCGCCATTTTTAGTTTTTCAACGCAAATTTAAACTCCGGAACCAATAATATACTAATATAATTTGCAGTAAACAAATTTCTTATGTGGTTCAAAATGGTACTCACTTAAAATAAAAAAAATTTGGAAAACGGTTGACCCTAAAGGCCATCCATGTAACTTCAAGCTAAGTTTAATTACAACAAACACTATTTTTGGAAATTTCGAACTGCCATAACTTTTGAATGAATCAACCGATTTTTATGCGATTTGCGGCAATCGATGCAGTTTTTTAAGTCCATTGAAAGAATCAACAACAAAATTTTTTCAGATGAAAAGATTCGGAGAAATTGAGGAAAAACACTTTTTTTGATTTTCTTTCGTTCACGATATCTCGCGAATGAATCAACCGATTTTTATGCGATTTGCGGCAATCGATGCAGTTTTTCGAGTCCATTAAAAGAATCGACAACAAAAATTTTTCTGATGAAAAATTTCGGAGAAATTGAGAAAAACACTTTTTTTGATTTTCTTTTGTTCACGATATCTCACGAACGAATTAACCAATTTTGACCGGACTGGTAGCGATCGACGTCGCTTTTCAAGGTATTAGCCGTTTAAAAGTTATTCCAAAAAAACCTGATTTGAAAAAAATTTATTTCTTAGTTTTTTCGAAATTTCTCAGAACCTACCGGTCCGAATTAGTTGAAATTTTCAGGAAATCTAAGTTTGATGGAACTCTTTAGAACGCCGTTTGGTAGGATCCAATCGGTTTAGCCATTCAAAAGTTATAAGCGGCTCACATACTTACATATACACACACATACATACAGACAGGGTGACACCCTCTCGGGAGTGGTCAGGGAAGATTCCTAGGACCTCAAAACGTCGAGATCTGATGAATACTCGGTTTTCGAAAAACGGGGTGAAACCAATAACTTCCCGATTTTAGAAAATTTTCAATTTTCTTAGCGGGAAGTTAAAAAACCCAATTTCTGAAATTGAGACAGCAAATTTGTAGTGTCGTCATTTTTAAACGATTAAATGAGCACTATTTTTAAAAACCACTCATTTGTTTCTTTTCAACAGTTTGAGAATAGAGCCATTTAAAATCTAGTGAAACGAATATTTTCTTTGAAGATTTTGGCCGCCATTTTGCACTTGTTTCGTAATAAATAATAGATTTCTTAAAGGCTTTAAAAAATGGTGTAAAACTTTTTACAAAATTTGATATAGGAGTTGACGCAAATACAGAAAAATGGAAAAAAGGCAGACAATGCACTTAGGCCAGTTAAATAAGACCATTTTGGAGCCATTTCTAGAAATAAATGTTGGATAGCTGGAAATCGTTTCGATCGCTTTATTTGAGATCAAATTGAAGTATCCTAGGTTTGCACCACCCCCCGCTGCGAGCTTCAAAGGAGGGGTACAAAAACCCCCAACATTTTTTGCCTTTTTTCAGTTTTTTGCTTTTAACTCTTAAAGTAAGCATCTTACAGGAACTTTTACTCTTTTATAAATTAAAGAGCACTAAATCCTGCGTTAATTGGTTACCCACAACGTTAAATAAAGTCAAAATCAATGGTCAAAAAATGATGATTTTCAACAACTTTGCTTAAAAAGTTATTATAAAGACTTTCAAACGTCCGTACCGTGGTATCGGCAGCTCTAAATGAAAAGACTGAAAAAAGGCCGAAAATGTTGGGGTTTTTTGGACCCCTGCTTTGAAGCTCGCTGCGTGGAGTGGTGCAAACCTAGGATACTTCAATTTGATATCAAATAAAGCGATCAAAACGATTTCTAGCTTTCCAACATTTATTTCCACCACCAGGTCTTATTTAACTGGGCTAACTGTGTATTGAAAATATTTAAAACTCAGTGGTTGGCGTGCAAAGCACGCAATGCACTGTGTATTGAAAATACTCCCAACACGGGGGTTGGCGTGCGAAGCACGCAATGCACTGTGTATTGAAAATAATCCTAATACGGGGATTGGCGTGCGAAGCACTGTGCGTCGGCCGCTTCTCATAGTGTTCAGTGTCAAGCTCACAAGGTTGTCCTCAGCAGTGAACGTGATCTACCGAGTACTGATGTTTTCAGTCAGGTTAGTAGCGGTTCGCTCAAGTGACAGCGTTCGCGCCGGTATCTGTATAACTGTCTTAACTTATTTCTCTTCGTGTACATATTGAGAGTAGTTCATCGTTTTGAATGGATGAAAGCTAAGGCAAGGGTTAGTGACAGGTTTATAAAGTCGAAGGATATTGGAATGCACTTATTAGTGTTTAGTTCGGTTTCACGATTCTAGTGGCCTACTACAATCTATATATATATAAAAGCGTAATACCACTCACTCACTCATCACGATTTCTCAAAAACTACCGAACGGATTGAAATGAAATTTGGTATGTAGCTTCCTCTAGGGCCATAGGTGCTCACTAAGAAAGGGTTTGAAAAAATTCGAAATTTTAGGGGGGGATCAAAGTTATTAAAAAACTATTTCTTCTAAACTACCGAACGGATAGGAATGAAATTTGGTATGTAGCTTCCTCTAGGGCCATAGGTGCTTACTAATAAAGGGTTTGAAAAAATTCGAAATTTTAGGGGGGGTTTGGGGATCAAAGTTATTAAAATCACGATTTCTTCAAAACTGCCGAACGGATTGGAATGAAATTTGGTATGTAGCTTCCTCTAGGGCCATAAGTGTTCACTAAAAAAGGGTTTTAAAATATTGGAAATTTTAGGAGGGTTTGGGGGGTAAAAATTACTAAATCACGATTTACCAAACAGATTGGAATGAAATTAGGTATGTAGCTTCCTCTAGGGCCATAGGCGCTCTCTAAGAAAGAGTTTAAAAAATTCGAAGTTTTAGGGGAGTTTTGGGGGATCAAAGTAACTAAAAATCTAGATTCCTCCAAAACTACTGAACGGATTGGAACGAAATTTGCTATGTAGCTTCTTCTAGGGCCATAGGTGCTAACTAAGAAAGGGTTTAAAAAATTCGAAATATTACGAGGGGGTGGTTTGGGGGGGTCAAAGTTACTAAATCACGACCATTTGTCGCATTTATTTCACCAAAATAATTATGCAATAGCGAAGCATTGCCGGGTCAGCTAGTAAATCAATACAAAAACAACATAGTACATATGTCAGAAAATTAAATGATATTAAAGGTATGAAAGTAGTCTACTAACTTTTTAATAAACTGAACTGTAAAATATATGGTATAATAATCGTAATCATAGTACACATCGTAGTAACGAAGGGAACACAGAACAATTCACCCGACAGTTAAACGGGGGAAAAACTTTGTGTCACATTTTCAATTCGATTAGCACACCCCATTTCCGTCGAATAGTAATACTGTAATAGCTTTTATCTCGTATGGACAATTGAGTGCGGTTACTCAACATTCGGTTGTCCATTAAACCGGCTACTGTAGTTGTAGTAGGGGGCAGGCAAAACACTGAGGGTGGGTTCGAGATAGATTCATCGAAATGCGCGCTTAAACACTGTTACACGATTTTATTTCAACAATACAACACACATAGCGTTGAACATACATTATTATTGAATGGCCGTTGGAATTAATTCACACATGTTTAAATTTACAAGTACAAACTGGTATTTAAATAAAGCGATATATAGATATACAATTTATACAGATATTGTTATTATTTGTAACTTATGTATAAATATTATACTGTTGGGCTGTTTGCGTTAAGCATGCATAATTATGTACGGACGTATTTTTTATGATTGTATTATGATACTAGTGGATTTGGCAATGCTCCGCGGTATTGCTAGATTTAATTTTAAAGGTGGTTATCCCATGTCACCTTTTGACTTAAGTAATCGAATTGAAAATGTTTTTTTATATCAATTAAGAATAATATATAATTTTAGAATTACAGTTTGTAGGAATTTAGTGCAATTTATTTTTATATTATATGGGTGGCTTCCCCCATTTCTCTAAATAAATTACCAAACAAGACGGTAGTAAACAAAAAAATGACAAAAACAATAGCAATGTCCTATTAAATAAACGGTATCAGTTAACTGAAACAAAATTTCTCCCAACTTACTGTAGTCAAAATAATATTGTTTTTAATCATTTTATTTACCACTTTTTAGAACAAAACAAAAAAATAATATTCTACCTACGTCAATCGTATAAAAAAATTATTGTCCCAGGCGGGATTCGATCGCGCGACCTTTGAATTACTGGCCGTGCTAGCTACCGTGGTGCTACCCCGTGCGGCCGCTGCCGCGATGCTAGATTGACAACACAAACTTGTTTATTTTTAAACATTTCCCCATAATTATAAAACGCCGAAGTTTTGATAAAAGCGGGTGGTGTCATTTTGTTTGGCATCTTAAGCACTATAAATACTGAAAATTTGATCAAAATCGTTAGAGCCGTTTTTCAGAAATTTGCATTTTTGTCGTTTTTTATGGGTTTTTAGGGGTAAATTACCCTTAAAAATAAAAAATTCCAAAAAATGAAAAAAACGCCTGGAGATATTAGGGTTTAGTACCTACATACCAAATTTCATGAAAATCGGACCAATAGTGTCCTCTCTGGTCGTGTATACATACAGACAGACTGACAGACAGACAGACACCACTCTAAAAACACTTTTTAGGGTTCAGGGAGCACCAAAACAAAAAATTCCACTAAAAATATTTTTGGGTTCAGGGAGCACCAACACAGATAATTGCACTAAATAATTTTTTGGGGTTCTGGGAGCACCAAAACAGATAATTCAACTGAAAATTCAAATTCGAACATTTTTACGAAAACAATACTTTCTCCATATACTACGGTATAGGGTGGAGAAAGTAAAAATTGGAAAATTTAAATGCAAATGAAAGACGCAACAAAGGAAATTTTAGGAAATGTGTAAGTTGGAAACTTTAGAGGCCACTTAAGAGGCCTTCTTAACATAGGATGGTTATGTAAATACGCTTGGTTTTATATTATTATTTTATTGATTTATTAGTTATTGTACAGTAACATTGCAAAATGAATTTGCAATTATTTTTATTTTACTTTTAGTATGCGTTCACTGTTATATTGATTCCAATTTAGTTTCTTTGTTTTGCAAACGTTTGAAATCACTACTAGAATCACTGTAATTATATATGTTATTGTGATCGTGTTAATTCAAATAAAATGTCAATAACAATTTTTAAGTAGCCAAATTTATGATTTTGTAACCTACTGACCGTAAAACCGCTTAGAGTTGTCACAATTGTACCGTGTTTGGATTCAATTTGCGAGGAATAATATTTAGAGTTCAGTAATTAGAGTAAAAATTAAGTAAAGTTAACGGTTAGAAAAATGTGATTTTGTAGCACAAGGGCTAGTTGGTGATTAATAGGAGAACCATTAAACAGGTAGGCCGTGTGAGTGTGTCCGCGCGTGTGGGAGCGAGGGTAGATTTTATGACTTAAAGCGCACGTCTGTTCGGACAAAGTATAATGTATATTATAGCATACATTAGTTCTATAACTCTTATTAAGTGTTACAGATGATTTGTGGAATCAGCTGTTTAGATGTACGAATGTTTCCGAAGTTAAACAAATAGGTACCTTTTCTTTAAATTTTTATAAACAAATGTATTGACGATAAAGGCTTGTATTTATTTTGCATTTATAACCTCACAGCAAATTATTATAACGATTATTATAGCATACATTAGTTTTTTAGCTCATGTTTAAATAAACGGTACCAGGAACTGGCACATACTTTCTCACAAACATATTTAAATTATTAAACAGATTCACGGTGACTTGTAGGGTGGGGTAGGAGAGGTGATTTTGTATTAAAGTTGTTTTCCCATAAAAATCCATAAAATAACGGAAAAACCAACTTTTCTCAAAAACGGCTGGAACGATTTTGATTAAAATTTTATAGTTTATAGTACATTAGGTCCCTAATAAACTATAAAATTTTAATCAAAATCGTTAGAGCCGTTTTTGAGAAAAGTTGATTTTTCCGTTATTTTAAGGGTTTTTATGGGAAAATTACCCTTGAAAATAAAAAATTCACATAAATGAAAAAAAACGCCTGGAGATACCGTGGATTAGTACCTCCGTACCAAATTTCATCAAAATCGGACGACTGGTTTAGGCTCTAGGTCTGATAACAGACACACAGAGACATCACTCCGAAAACCACTTTTTTTAGGTTCAGGGGGACCCAAAACGGATATTTCCACCAAAAACTCAAACTCGAAAATTTTTACGAATACAATACTTTCTCCATACACTATGGTATAAGGGGAGAAAGTAAAAAATCTACTTCACAAGAAATTCGAATGAAGTTGTAAACATAACCCCAAACTATAAGCTACACTGGGTTTGTTTAAGTACTACAGATGATGGGTGAAATCAGCTGTTATATTACATGTTATATTATATATTACACTCGCTTTTATAGGAGTGAAGTTATTGTATATATATATATATATAGTTTAACGTTATTGCTAGCTGATTATAATTCTCAGGTCACAGCTTGGGTAATAGACAGTTTAACTTATGCCATTGTAATTCAATCTTTTCGCAATATGTTTAGTGACACTATTTAGCAAGCTCGAGTTCGCAGACCACAAAAGATTCCATGATATCGTATGCGAACATCTAACGAGCTTCAAACCATACGCCATACATCATAAAAACCGACACGGTAATGATACGTTATTCAATACTGAAATATCGAAGGGTGTATAGATAGCTTCGATAAAAGTATAGTATCGCATGACATCGATGATTTGCCGTGTCGAGTTTCGACGTATCGACTGAACCCAGCGAGGTGTACAGAACGCTGGCACTTGAGCAAACCGCGTCTAACATGACTGAAAACATCGCTACCCCCGGTACATCTCTGTTTAACACGTTCACTGCTAAAGACGCACATGTGAGCTTGACACCGAACACTGTGAGAAGCGGCCGACGTACAGTGCATTGCGTGCTTCGCACACCAACCCCCGTATTGGGAGAATTTTCAATACACAGTGCGTTGTGTGCTTCGCCCGCTATCCCAAATATTTTGATTGTTTTCAATACACAATGCATTACGTGCTTTACACGCGAACCCCCGTATTGGAACTATTTTCAATACACAATTCATTGCGTGCTTTGCACGCCAACGGGGTATTGGCAGTATTTTGAATACACAGTGCATTGCGTGCTTCGTATGCAAACAATCGTATTGGGAGAATTTTCAATAACGGTGCATTGCGTGCTTCGCACGCCAACCAACGTACTGGGAGAATTTTCAATAACGATGCAAAGCGTGCTTCGCACGCCAACCCCCGTAGTAGGATTATTTGCAATACAAAGTGCATTGCGTACTTCGCAGGCCAACCTCCGTATTGGGAGTGTTTTCAATTCACGGAGCATTGCGTGCTTCGCACGCTAACCCCCGTAGTAGGATTATTTGCAATACAAAGTGCATTGCATGCTTCACACGCCAACCTCCGTATTGGGAGTGTTTTCAATTCACGGAGCATTGCGTGCTTCTCACGCCAACCCAACGTATTGGGAGTGTTTTCAATTCACGGAGCATTGCGTGCTTCGTACGCCAACCCTCGTATTGGGAGAATTTTCAATTACGATGCAAAGCGTGGTTCGTACGCCAACGCCCGTAGAAGGATTATTTGCAATACGCAGTGCATTGCGTGCTTCGCACGCCAACCTCCGTGTTGGGAGTGTTTTCACGCCAACCTCCGTATTGGAGGTTTTTTGAATACACGGTGCATTGCGTGCTTCGTACGCTAACCTCCGTATTGGGAGTATTTTCAATACATAGAGCATTGCGTGCTTCGCACGCCAACCCCGTATTGGAATAATTTTCAATACACAGTGCATTGCGTGCTTCGCTCGCCAACCTCCGTGTTGGGAGTATTTTCAATAAACAGAGCTTTGCGTGCCTTGCACGCCAATATTAAGCCAATGTAGAATATTAAGAAATTTGCGTAGCAGTGATCGTGTGAGGTACACATCCCCCAGTTCGTTTGAAGGATGAGTCACTTTAGAAAGCGCTGTGGGAAAATGGTTTTCTCTTCACTTACGCCCTTTTCCCACACCCCCGACCCATCGCGCCAGGGCGAGGTTAAGTGCTGGGATTCGCGCCGATATCTGAACAGTATCGCGTGGCATCGATGTTTTGCATTGTCGAGTTTCGACCTCCGTTCGATTACACAGTGGAACGGAGCGCCGTGCCCCGGCTTACTTACACCCGGGCGGTTCGCCCGACCTTGTTTACAGCCGGCCGCGACAACGTTTAAACAGATTTTAATTGAAATAACCCCACAATAATACTTTTTACGAACGACACGCTCGCGCTATAAATTCCGACCGAGTTTCACTTAACACCAACACCTGTAATTTGTGCTAATTGTTTGACCTGAGCTCGGCGTGTAAATCCTGTGACTTTAAATTATTACGTTGTTTGTAAAAAAATCCATTAAAAATAATTAACGACCGCGAGAGTAATGTTGTATAACAAATGAGCTCACTCGCAGGGATGTAATTTTAGATCTAAGAGGCTGTATAACAAGAAAATTACAAGTGTGAACGAGGAAAGGGAAATATAATTTCCCCGCGCTGCTTCGCCTGTAATTGATGTACAGTTTATCCGGCTCGTTGAAAGTAAGGTGGTATAAACTGTTGTCAACAGTTGTGCACCTTTATTTCCAACTACCGACGACTGTTGTTCATCGATTTATTGATTTAAAGTAGAAATTAAACATTTTAACAATCAGATGTGTTTCTACTTGAATTACGTTTACAATCCTGACATATAAAGAATGTTCTCTAACGGAAGAGAGGCTAACCTCCGACATAGGTTGTTTCTGGTTTTAGATTTACCTCAGCTATACGCTGTTGTCCCCGTTTTCGTTCGTCTAACTGGCAAAAAGTAAATAAACGGTACCAGAAACTGGCACATACTATCTCACGAGCATATTTAAATTATTAAACAGACCAGTAAACCCCGGTGAAAAATCACAGGCTGATTAATTAGATACACATTGGAAATACACAATTTAAAAAACAAACTGTTTACAAACAACATTAAGGCACTTATCTAGGCCTACCTAAACGTAACCCCAAACTATAATCTACACTGGGTTTGTTTAAGTATTACAGATGATGGGTGAAATCAGCTGTTAAACGAATAGGTAGGCCTATTTCTTCTTTAAATTTGTATAAACAAATATATCGATGATAAAAGGATGTATTTATATATAGTTTATAACCTCAAAGCAAATATTAAAACGTTTATTATAGTATTCACTAGTTCTATAACTCATATTTAATCATAACCCCAAATTATAAATTAAATCTACAATGGGTTCACAGATGATGGGTGAAATCAGCTGTTATATTATATGTTACTCACTTACGACCGTACGCTCGTACACTCGCTTTTATAGGAGTTGATATATATAGTTCCCCCTGTACTAGCAAATAGGACTATACAGGCTTTTGAATATAGATAGTATTACAGGCTTTTGAATATAGAT